>CACKRE030005131.1:0-16331 GCA_902602495.3 Ectocarpus sp. CCAP 1310/34
GGAACAGCTGATCGGCGTGTGGGCTGTGACTCACCGGCCCTCGCGAAAGTCTTTGCAAATGCTCCTGGATCTGTTCAATTTGTCGATCGACAAGGCTGCCGGTTCCGCCCAGAAGATGTTCCTCGTTCGGCCGAGCACCTCATCAGTCGGATGCGAAAATGACTGCCACATCTCCCGGTTTTCGAGCGAACGGTCAAAGACAAGAACGGCGAAACTGCGAAGGCGATCGACATCCCTTTCAACCTTCTGCTTCAGTGAATGCTTTCCTGCCCACGCGTAGTCGAAGAATGGCGCAAGAATTTTGGCGGGCACGTCATGTCACGAAGCGAACGCGCCGAAAACAACGTACCCGACGAGCACATCACGCCGGTCGCTACGGAGCTAGCGGACAAGGCCTACGAAACTTACATGAACGGCGAACTCGTTCGATCCTCCTCTCACATGGGCCTCGAGCGTGTCACGGCTGGAGATGGGGTGCGGGTGATGGTCGGTGACACCATCATGGCCCGCGTGCCTGAATGCGGCACGCCCCAGCCATGCAGGTTAGCTGCTATTTTCTGGCGGGACCTTCAGAAACGAGACAGAAGAGATATTCAGCTTGCAGGAGGGGGGCCGGACTTGGCGGAACGGCTGGGGCTCCAGGATGAAGACGATAGCAGTAGCGAGTCCAGCAGCAGAAGCAGCAGCAGCAGCAGTGACAGCAGCAGCGGCAGTGACAGCAGCAGCAGCAGCAGCAGCGGCAGCGAGGACGGCAGCAGTGAGGGTGGTGGCAGCAACGGCGGCGGCGGCGGCGAAGACAGCAGCAACAGCGGCAGCGCGGACAATAGCAGCAGCAGAAGCGGGGACAACGGCAGCAGCAGCGAGGACAGTAGCATCGATGGCGGAGCCACAGGAAGGACCATTCAGGCCCAATGCCGGAGAAGCGGCCGTGTGAGAGGGCGAACCCGGAAGCGGAAAGCCTATGCGGAGACTTTGGCGGCTAGTGTGACTCAGCAGGGAAGGAGAAAAACCGCAGGGGAAGCGGCGGACCCCGATGGCAGAAGCATCAGCCCGGAGGAGAGCATGGCTAGCAGCGAGGGTCATCTCGTTGTCCGTGTCAATCGCCTCCTGTCGAGGCGTAAGGTGGGCCATTCGTTCGTAACTAAGCGTCGACGCGAGGAGAAGTACGAGCAAGTCTGGGAGCTCACGAACGACCCACTGGAAATACGGGTCGGGGCGATTTCGGGGCTTTGTTCGGTCCTTGTACCTGGTGATACATCAGAACCATCGGATGGTGACGCTGTGCCTGCATATTACGGGGAACGCTTCGTTGAACAGACCCCCCGGACAAACGAGCTGCGGTTGGCGATGGCACCTTGGAAGAAACAGGGATACCACGGTTGGTTCTTCGATCGGAGAGCAAGCGGAGTTCACGAGAACCTGGCGGGGCTTCCTGTGTTCTCCGCGGGCATAGCGTGCAGCTCGGACGCCTTCAATTGCTTTTGCCTGAGTGGCAGAAAGTACAGCGTGAATGCGACTTTCGTCGGGTTGGGGTGCTTGTCGCCAACTCCTCTACGACGTCTTCAATCTTGGTACCTGGCTACGCTCGGGTTGCCGGGCGCGGCGTGGGAGTTGGACATGTTGCCTCTCATGGAAATCATTCGCCGTCTTCAGAATAGGTGCAAGGCAGAGATTTCGATCGGAGACAAGCACACCGTGACGGTGAGTTTTGCTATATAAGTACAAATCGTGAAGGGCAACGGAGGTTCAAGTGGTGTAGAGGTTGGCGCAGATCTACATCATGCGCTCCCCCCCCCTCTCTCCCCCCCCACCGCAGACGGCCGGTCGAAACTGTATGCCGAACGTGGGAGTGGGTGATAGAATATCAGGGCGGGAGGGTTGTTTGGGAGTGCATCAAAATTAGCCGTCCTGCGCACGATGCAACAACTACAGATAACGGCAGCGTAGATGGGGCTGGCTTTAGTCCCGTCGTCTGGGTATGCGACCTGAGCAGCCCCAGGATCGACGCCACAGTATATTTTCGCACGCTGTGGAAAGGGGGGGGGAGGGGGGGGGTCGTTCTGTCGCTCAATGATACCCCCCGGCGAATGAATCAACAAGGCTGGGGGTTGTTATGGAAACAAGAATGCGCCCATGGTTCGGCTTTCACGTCGAACATGCAAAAGCGTGCGGCGAACGACTCATTCCTGCCCTGTGTGCGCCTGCAAAACAAAGTACAGATACCGAACACGAACAACGCCCGCCCCAACCGCCCTCTCTACCCTGCTCTGCTCCTCGTTTAACAGGCGTTGGTGAGACTAGGTCTCCTGACGGCGAACCTCGACTCCCCTATGCACAGCTTGTGGGCGAACCAGAAGCACCACAACGCCAAGACGGAAAGAACGTGCCAGGCATGCGTAGTTCCTAGGAGGGACCTCGGTAACCCGAAGTACGACATTGTCAAGAACGCCCGGACAGCGGATGGACTCAGGGAGGACCTCGACCGCGTCGCGGCCACGGAAAAGAAGCAGGACCAGGAAAAGCTGTCACGAGCTCTGGGCGTGGTCGTGCCCCGGTATCCCAACCCCCTGGACGAGGTCGCTTTCGACCGGGTTGAGGGATGCGGCATGGACATTTTGCACCAGGTACATAGATGCCGTAAGGTTGGTTCGGTCTAATCGAGATGCCAACCTCAATCGTGTGGTGTAGGTCAGACAGGCAAGTCCACATTGGACGTGTGGTGGATCTCGTTTCCCAGGTCTCCTACACTCACAAACGTGATCACATCCCTTCGTTAATTTGTTCCCAAAATGAGCAAAGCGACGCTCGGATTACTAGCCAAGCGGCATGTGCCCTGACGGGCGACGTATCATTCAACCCCGGTAACCTGCCAGCTAACTTGACTCTGACCCCACCCCCACCCCCGAATCTCTGATGTTACTGCTGACGCAGTCTGCGCTTAACTCGGGCAAGAAGATCATGGGCTTTGTGATGGATGATCTTGATCCCGCTGGTTCCGAGATTGTGCGTGCTCGTTATGCATGGCGCCGGATGCTGCCCCCGAACGTCTCGCCGATAGCCGACATCACCAGTGCTGGAGGTGGATCGGCGTTGGCTGGTCAACAGTTGTGGCTCGTTTCCAGTATCTTCCCATTCCTCCTCGCGCCAATCTTCTCCAGTCCGGACAATCTGGTGAGTACGGCTGGTGGGCAGAGATAAACAATGGGATATAGCCAACGAGGTGGCGTGGGTGGACACGTGCCTACGATTTCGGCCGTGTATTGCAATTCAAGCGGGCATTCTGTACGTTGTTTCGCCAACCCCACCGCCACCGCCACCGCCGGTAGTCCACATCTGAAAATGGCATATGAAAGAGACACCACAACCACTGCTGTGTCGTGTTACTTCGCTCACATCGAACCGGGGCCCAACGAAACGCTTTGCAGCTTAACGATCAGTCCGGTAATAATTCGGTCTCCGAGAGTCTTAACATGTCCTTGAAAGTAGCTGAATATGACTATTATAGACTGCACGCCTTAGGTCATGTCGAGGATTCGGGGCACAGGAGCGATTGGATACATAGGAAGCAGAAGAAAAAATTGCTTTGCGTCGATTCGCTATATATCGGGGCCCCTACGCCAACCCTACCGGTCAAAAGCTACGAACTTCAGCAATTTAGAGGGTGTTTTATGCGGCCTCCCTCGACGTTTACGAACACGTTGTCATGACATGTTTACATCGTTTCTTGGCGATGCCGCCGTAGGCCGTAGGCGAAATATGGAGGGGATTGGTGCAGAACAGGGCGACACCGGACAAATTTTGGACCGCCTCCGCTCGTCCGATGTAAAACCGCACTCCGCGAATCGCGAATCAGTGTGTGCCTCACTTTGGAGATGCGACTGTGGGTTCACCCCCACCTCCTTTATCCCATGTGCTGTAATCAGGGCTGCTATGTTCGGACCATGGTCGTTACGGAGGTGGCAGATCGCATCAGTGTGGAGCCCGGCACCCCCGCTGGCAAGGCGGCTGTGTGCAACGCCTTCCAAGACCTCGTCAAGGCTTGCAGCTGGAGCTGTTTCGTGGTGCGCTCACCTTCATTTACTGCGGAAGGCTTGCATGTTTTGCAAAAGTCCCAGCAAGAGCAGGTACGGAGCAACGCGCATTTGCTGTTTACAATCCCTTCAGGCCTGCGAACTTTGCGTGCGACCAGTAGAGATGCGACGATTGCGTGATCCCGCCAGACACAGGGATGGNTGCTGTTTACGATCCCTCCAGGCCTGCGAACTTAGCGTGCGACCAGTAGAGATGCGACGATTGCGTGATCCCGCCAGACACCGGGATGAACGACACGGAAAAAATTAGGGACCCCTTTGTGATTTGAACAGCAAGCGATACCCGACGACAGCCCGTTCGCCCGTCGGCGACGCACTTGGCACCAGCCCTTTTGCCCGCTCGTTTCTCTGTACACATCCCGACGCATAATATGGGTAGGCCTCAGCAACCCCTACACTACAGCAGTCGAGGTATGTGTGTGTACCTAAGCAGCTTGAAGTTACCGAAGTCATCCAATTGTTTCTAGAGGATGTTTTATTTCTAGTTCGGCAAGAAGGACGTTTCACACCCACGTGGCACATTCTATCGCAGCCATCGGTGCCTGTACGGCCAGGAGGTTTAGCCTGAGATCGTGGATGTTTCCCACCCTGCGCCGCCGGTGCCGTCACAACCAGGAGGTCTGGCCTAAGGTTGTGGCTGTTCCCAACCATTATTATGATCGGGGAAAGCACAACAACATCGGTCTCCGCCTAAAGTTGTGGCAGCCTCCCAACCTGCGCCGCCTGTGCTTTCACAACCAGGAGGGTCTAGATCCAGGTTGTGGCTACCCCCCAACCATTATGATCAGGGAAGGCACAGTAACATCGGTCTGGCCTTGAGTTGTGGCTGCCTCCCAACCCGCGCCACCGGTGTTTTCACAACCAGAAGGTCTGGATACAGGTTGTGGCTACCCCCCAACCATTATGATCAGGGAAGGCACAGTAACATCGGTCTGGCCTTGAGTTGTGGCTGCCTCCCAACCCGCGCCACCGGTGTTTTCACAACCAGAAGGTCTGGATACAGGTTGTGGCTGCCCCCCAACCTGTATCATCGGTGCTTGCACAACTAAGAGGTGCGGCCTAAGGTTGTGGATGCCCCCCAACCCGTCCGTGTGATCTATGCTTGCACAACCAAGAGGTGTGGCCTGACGTTGTGGCTGTCTTTTAACCTTCCGAATCCGTCCTTGTACAACCAAGCCGTTTGGCGGAGGTTGGGGCCTCCTCCCAACCCCCCTCTACAACCTGCCCCTACCTTGTGGATGCCCACAACCCACCCACAACCTGCCCTCTGGCCACCCGTGTGCGTTCTCGGCTTTTTTTCTTTCGCCTCGACCCTTATCCAGCAGGGGGAATTATCGCACAGCAGTGCGTTCATCTCCTGCAGCGGAGAATCCCGTGTTGTTGTTGGACTCCAAGCTTGATATGATACACTTGCGTTCGTCGTGTTCCGTTGTCGCTTTGTATTATGTCGTGCGCATTGATTGCTGTCCCTTGCGGGCAGCAGGCGACTACAACAGGAAGAAGACCGCAGCAGAACGAACCGACCACCGATGGACGGCCAAAATGCCGACAGACGAGACGACTTGTCATGCAAGACAGGACGAGGATCCAACAACAACAACCACAACTACAATTAATTATTTTTACGACTAACAACGCGAAGCAGCGAGGTCGGTGGGAGGAGGAGGTCAGATCGGAAGAGGGGGGAAAGAGATGAGGGGTGAGACCACCTCGACCCCAAAATCCATCCCTCCTCTCAGTAACAGCGATGACCCACCACCCCGCGCGTGACACTGACTGCTGTTTGAAAGTAAAATACTTCCCTCAACTAGGTTAAGACAGAGCTAGCCCCCCCCCTCCACGACCACCAGAAGTAAGCACGTAACGATGATTGTAGCTGCCACGCACACCTCTCCCCCCCCCCAACACGCCTCGCCGTCTGCCTCCGTGTAAACACGCGGAACACTTCAACGAACAAACGATACCCAGCCGACAACATCATGAGGGTGTGCCACTTGTACGATGTTTGGGGCTGGGGGGGGGGGGGGGGGGGGGGGGGGGTACGCAAGGTGTCAATTCGAACTCCACGATTCACAATAGCAAATTTTCACACGCTTATTTTTGGCAAAAGGGGTTAAGCTAGGGGGGAAGACAAAGAAAGGCGACACGACGACGACGGCAGCAAAAGTACAGATGCGAAGGACGCTATCCTCCTCGAATACCCCCCCCCCGCACTGCTGGCCCTCTATTCCTTCCGTGACTATGTAGGTGTGGGGCGGCGAAACTCACGAAAAAAACACCAGGATTAAGTCAAGACGAGAAGGGGTGGGTGGGGTAATCAAAAGAGGAAAAGCACCTCCTTTCCGCGAACGCACGAAGCCAACAACACCAAGTCAGGCGGCAGAAATTGCAGCAGCAAGTGCGAGAGGGGACCAGGAGGGGTGGGGGTGGGGGGAGGTGGCAGTGCCACCACCGGCGGATGCGCTGCTTCAACGATATGCTGTACCAGGAACTCGTCTGCTAGCCTTGCGCCAAAAAAAAAACGCACCCACACGACCACATCACTTCTTTGCCCCCCGATCTGCTGCTGCTGCTGCTGCTGCTACTGCTGCTATAGAACCTTGCAGCAGATAGGCTCTCCACAATGCCGGGATGATGGAAGATGATGCATCAAATCACACCCACAGCGTTATTCCGAGAAAAGAAACAAGGGCGCACCCAACAATACCATGGCATCGCCCTGCGTAAAGTACTAGTTATACACGTCACCTTCTGCCGCCGCCCCCCGCTCGGTGACAAAACGCCTACTACCACTACAATGCACGTGCTTAACCATCGGTTGAGAGGCGTGCTCCATCGCGTGGAGGTGCGCTATGCTGCAACCACCTCGCCGCGATCGAAATCAATCATCGCCACCACTAGTCGACGAGACGGGGATTTGCACACACCACCGCCGACAGCGTGCGCGCCACCTGACAGACACGGAAGACTATGCCACTCACACGACATCCAAACCCTACATTACCAGACACCACCACACTCGACATGTACGCGTGCCCATCATACTGCCCTCCTCCTCCCCTGCAACTTTACACGCCTGCTGCAGCTGCTACTGTGCTGCTGCGGCCCGAGCAAGGATCACCAACACACACACAACACACAAAGCGCCACATGGAATAATCAAACCCTTGCGCGGGAGACAGTTTGTGCAGTACTGACGTACGTGCCATGCGTGTATCATTGCCGAGGTCTGGTGCTGGGTGGCTGGGTCCCTCTATCCCTGTAACGACGCCAAGTTATTCCCCCCCCCCCCNAGTTTCTTGCGAACACCGCTAGACTGACGACTAACTGCTCGCTGGTAACTCCTACTTCTTCCCATTGCCGTTGCCGCCCCATCACATGCTTGGCGTTAGCTCGTTCTCTCTCTTCTCTCGCTGCATTGTTGGCCGTAAGTCGCACCAAAAAGCCACACCCGAACAAGCCAGAAGGAACAAAAGAAACGTTGCATGATGATCGACAACACATCCCCTGTAGACTAGTGCACTACTGCAATATTTACAACGGCGGTGTAAACATCGTTTCGTTATTATTAATCCCCTACCCCTGCCCCTCCCCCCCGTATCCCGACTTCCCTATTTCGTGCTCCGGTGGTCTTCAGGCGAGCACGTGCGTCATACGCACGCGGGAAAGACTATCTGGTTTGACAGCACACTTTTCAATTCTTTCGGGGTGCCTTCGCCCCCCGTACCTCCAGCACAAACATGTTAGACTCGAATGACTGCCTACTTTACAACCGACTGCTTTTCGGGAACTCTTTTTCTCTCTCTCAGTCGCTCTCCAGGGGGGAAAAGAGACAACCTACCAATCGGATGCTATTCTTACCACGTTAAAAAAGAAACAGATCGCGCTAAGCAAAATACAACAGCATAATCTCACACGCAATCCTACACCACAAATAAAAGCAAAAAGCAAAAAGGAGAAACGAAAAGAAGATAATCCGTGTGTATCCTGCCGCTGACACCAATATGAGACGGTTGTCTCAAGGTTCACGTGTCCGCAAGTTCCCTTTGGGATGCGTGGTGTGGATACACACCGGTTCAACCTCTGGTAGAGAGGCTGACGAGCATGGATAGTTGTGCTGTGTGTCAGGTGGGGAGCAACCTTGTGTTGAAGCAAGGTTCAGCATCCAACCTACACTGACGCTATCTGAGGCAACACCCCCCAGGTAGATCTCCAACAGGTCATCTGACATCACAATCTACGACAGTCTGAGGTGGCATTCACAGTGTCGGTTTTTTGTTCTTTGCCCCCCCCCTTTATCTTCTTACTGGAGGCCGCCCCCGTGCTGCTGCTTCTTGTTGACTTCGACCACCCCACCGCCGCCTACGGTAGTAGTCGTCGGGTCCATCACCGCAGGGCCGCCCTGCTGCTGCTCGCCAGCCGCCGCGCCGCCGCTGGGCATGTGCTGCTGCTGGGGAAGCTGGTACATCTGCGGCATATACGGCGGGACGCCAACGTTGAGGCCACCGGCGGCGGCGCCACCGCCCCCCATCGGGTTCTGCGGCCCTTGTCCCGCCATGATCATCGCGTGTTGTTGCATGCCCATGTGCTGCTGCTGCTGCTGCGGCGGCGGCGGCGGCGGCGGTTGCTGCTGCCTCTGTGCGGAAGCAACAGTGGCTCTAGCCTGTTGCTGCTGCTGCTGTTGCTGCTGTGGGGCGCCACCAGCCTGAGGTTGAGGCCCACTAGAGTGAACACCTCCCGCCTGCTGCTGCTGCTGTCCAGGGAGTATGGGGGCGTTCGGGTAGGTGTACCCCTGGTAGATCTGCTGGTATCCCATCTGGTGACCAGTTATTGTGCGCGGGATAGGAAATGGGTGGGGAGAGGAGGGTCAGTCGAGATGGGATAGATAGAGATAACCTCGAGGATCCGATAGGTCCTGTCCAACAACAAATCGACGAAGCCGTCCACAAAGACAACCAAGGACGCCTCCCCAACCCGGTGTGTCAAGTTTTCATGTTGGTGCCTATCGTCTCAGTATTTTTAACCTACGGTTCTCGCCACGCTACAACCACAGCTGGCAACTCCTTTTTACTGCTACATTTGCATGTATTTTCCCTTCCCACTCACCGGATACCCCTGCTGCGCCGGCGCGTACGGGACCCCCTGGAATGACATCGTGTACGGGGGGTACGCAGCAGCCATGCCGTAGTGCGTCTGGACCATCATGTCGGTCCCGCCGCCCCCGCCGCCCCCGCCGCCCCCGCCGCCCCCGCCGCCCCCGCCGCCAGCCGCGGCACCGGCACCGGCACCACTAGCAGTGCCGGCTGTGCCCGCCGCCGCTGCGCTGGTACCTCCGTCCGGGCCGCCGCCGGCACCACCGGGTGGCGGCGGCACCGCCGCCGCCGCCGGATACTGCCCCGCAGCACCGATGGAAAGCGGAGGGCCTACGCCGGTCGCCGACGCCGTCGCCACCGTGTATCCGGTGGCGAACAGCGGCGGTAAGTGAAGCTGCGGGGCCTGCTGGTGCTGGAGAGGACCGCCTCCGGCGTGGGGGTGGGGGTGGAGGTGGTGGGGGTGGGGGTGCTGCATGTGCGGGGGGAAGGCGCCCGGGAGGTGATGGCCGCCGGCACCGCCGTGGGCAAGGTGGCTGCCCTGCTGCTGCTGGTGGTGCATCCGCTGCATGTTGTGCCGGTTCATGCCAGCCTGCCGAGCCGAGTACAGGCGGGGGGAGGAAGCATCGAGAGCAAAACAGACGGCGGACAGATGCAAAGAGATGGTGGTGTATGAGGGCATTCCGGAAAACAGAGAGAGAAGTGCCGCCGGTCAAGAGAACGTGGGGAGAGGGGGAAGAGGAAGGTGCGGGGCAAGTGGTAAAATCTATCATAGCTTGCCCTGCAAACCGCTGTCACAAAGTAGCTGTCTGAATAATGACCGTGTTGTGGATGGAACCTCGTGACTTGTCGCCTCTACTAGCTAAAACACCCGGCAACAACATGCTCGCCTTCTCTCTCGTCGACTCCTCCAGACATCACCGGTGACACTGACGACAAGACCAAACACTCGTGCAGCAAGAAACAATCGCAAAAAACAGGTCGATGAACACACACACTCTCTGGTTGGGTTTGTACGCAGCAAGAGACGACTGAGAAAAAAAAGGCTGCGATAAACCCACACACGCGGGATGGGGTATGTACAAGTACGCACATGTCCACCCCATCCGCCGCTCCGCCCTTGCGGTGCCCCTGGGCCATCGAGGGAAGACCTCGACGGCCTACCGCCGAAGCCTTGTCCGCCGCCAGCGTGGCTCATGGCTCGGTCTCCACCGCCTCCACCAGTGCTGTGCCTCCTCGATCTGTTGCCGCCACCGCCGCCACCGCCCTGCTTGCTCCAGGGGCTACCGGCGCTGGTGCCGCCGCCGCGGCTCATGGTGCAGTGCACCTGTCGTTACACATCGGTTCGGGTTAACGGGGAAGACAACAAGAAGGCGTCGTTGCGGTTAGAAGGAGAGAGAGAGAGGGGGGNAGCGAGAGAAAGAGCAAGGGGATGGGTTCTCAAGGGATTCCAAATGCATCCATCATCCATCTGTGCCATCAGCGGTAGCCGCGGCGCTGCTACATACGAAGTAAAAGAGAGGCAGGGTCTCCCAGTCAGATTTCTCGTATATAGAATACTGCACAGCAGTAGCAGCATCAGTAGCAGCACTTGCACAGGAGTGTTGAGGTCGTCAAAACCGCCGTCCGAAACAAAAAAAGGCACAAGAAACGGTGCAGCACCGTCAATACCAGAAAAACCGAACCCCCCCCCCTTTTGAAGCCACACATAGAACACCATCACTAGCAAAGGCAGCAGCAGAGTATCTCTGCTGCGCGTGTGGAAACAAACCAGCTACAGCAGCGGCAGCGGCAGCGGTCGTTCCTCACCCTGAGCTCCGAGATGGTGGTGCCATTGAGGTCCTTGATGGCGTTCGCCGCCGCGCGCTCCCCGTCCGGGGTAGGCGGGAAGTGGACGAAGGCCCAACATCTCGGGAGCTGCCGTGGGCCGGGGGACACGCCGTTGAACCGGCTCGCGGGGATGACGATGTCCACCACGGGCTCCCACTTGGTGAAGCACTTTCTGATCATCACCTCGTTGACGGCGGACACGTGGCCCTGCGGAGTGGAATTGGCAACAGGCGGGGGATGTTTTGCATGCCTTAGCGGTTAGACCGTTGATCACGGGTCCTCGAGAGGGAGGGGGGGGGGGGGTNGGGGGGGGGGGGGGTTCGTGAGCTGAAGAGGCGGTTGCGAAAAGCGTGCGAGTGGCACAATACAATCTCTTTCGTAGAAAGCTTCGCACGAAACGTAAACAAGACGAACAAAAGGAAAAATGGGCGGCACTACGCACGCGCCTTGTCCGTCATCTACAACCTCACCGGCGCCAACAAATACGCCGAAGGCGATGAAAGAGCCTCCGACACGAAAGAGTGGGTGGAGCTGTTGGTTGTGGCTGCGATGCACCGGACAGATATAAAAAGGACGAAAAAGAAAAGAAACGAAAAAACGGACACACCCATCCATATGTATCGGTTCGTAAATGAGTTGATTTTGGGTCATCACCTGGTCGCCCTCGAACTGCACGTGGACGGTGTGGCTAGAGACCTCCCCGCGGGGGTGACGGGAGTGTGCCCCCCCCCCACCCCCGGCGTGCTGCGACGACCCCCTTGCTCGCCCTCCTGTCCCTCCCCCTTTGCCGCCGCCGCCGCCGCCGCCGCCGCCGCCGCCGGTAGTCCGATCTTCGGCGGTGCTCTTTTCCGACCCGGCCGTCTCGGAGGCCTGAGCACTGGACTCGACGCTGTTCCACTCTGCGAAGAACAAAAGGAGGCGTTTTGCAGTGGTTCAGAACCCGTGCGGTAGAAAAGAAGCACAAAGAAGGGAGGTAGTTAAAAAGTGGCACCCGGTCCACCCGAGAGGGCTGGGTATCGACTCGGCAATAGCACAAATCGCTTCTTCAGTTCTTGGGTACGGTCAGGAGAATCACTCCAGCGGATTCAGAGAAACGGAAGAGAGGAACGCTTACAAGTGCGTGTTTAAGTGCTGAACAGGGCAAAGCAAACACAGAAGCAGCAGAGAAAGGCAAACGATGTTCAAATATCGATGGCAACCAAAGCGCAGACAACTCAATATTTTTGGTATCAAGTGTGTGAATCCTTTTACAAAACACGCTCTGTACATCACTGCCTGATGAGATGTGGCATGAAAAACAAGCACCGCTCGTTGGTTAGTCAGTCAGTCGGCCACACCTAGGTCAGACCGATGGTCGCTTCGGCCCTGAAACGACGTTCAAGCATGTATCGAATAGAACCAGGACCATCTCCGCTGTCATCAACGCACTCTTTGTCTGGTGCCCCCCCTTATGTCCTGAGCAGCCGGTGCTACATCTGCACTGAAACTCACCAATTTCAAGACTTGGGCAGAGGCCATCGAAGGCCGGGCGCTCGTTGAGCTCCTTCTTCGCCGCCTCGGCATGGAGGCGGTAGCGGTACTTCACGAACCCGAACTTCGCTGAGGTGGTCGAGAGAGACAAGTCGAGGGAGAGAAAAGCAGAGCTAAGAAGAAATCGACGCGAAAAAAAAATTAACAAGGGGTTTGGAGGCTTGCGTTGAACCAATCGTCCTCGGCACTACTCTGTGTCCATTTCAAGGACAACGATCAGCAGTAATGATTCTTACATACCAACTCAGTTCTGGCGCTCTTTGCGGTTATCATCGCGTACCATATTTCGCAGGGAGCCGGGGGGAGGGGGGTGTCTTCATGTAAAGGCATGCCGTAGCGGTGAGACTATTGGCCTCGTATCCCTACAATGCGCGGACGGAGCGATGTGTTTTGCAGGGTTTTCGCCGGCCCACGCTACGCTTCACAGGGATGAACCAGAGGCTGGTCGTCGTCATTCTTGCATTTGCTGTGCCAAACCAGACATGCACGTGTCACACTCGGCAGGCACGCGACTACCGCAAGGAAACTTCGACCTTTGCGCCAATGTAAAAAAGTCGCGCCACATACCGCGAAGAAGATGTGATAAACACTTGGGAGGATATTATGCTTATAAATTTCAGGTGGAAAAGTTCCAGATGCAGGAGAGGGGTGGGGTGGTGGTAGGGGTAGGGGTGGGTACTCATGGCCGTGCAGGGTGGGGGGTCTTCTCACCCCCGGGTTTGATAGTGGTGAGCTCCTTGTCGAGGGGACCGAAGCGGGCGAACTCGCGGACGAGCATCTCGGTGGTGATCGCGCCGCCCTCCAGTCCGCCGACGTACAGAGACGTGTTCTTCTGCGCCCAGCCCACTCGCACGCGTCGTCCGCCCAGTTCGACGCCCTGCGTGCCACGCAGCAAGCAAGCACCATGCCGTTTCAAAAACGCCAGTGCGGGAACAAAAAGGTTGGGGGTAATGAGCAATGCTTCACCACAAGGGAAATTGATTGGCGGGAGAGACACAGACAAGCACGGATGAGAGGAGAACTATCCGGGTGGTCGAAAGCCTGCTTGCTCCTACCTCTGACCGACAAAAAACGTGATTTTTCATCCATTTCTGAACGCGTATGAGGCCGGTACTTTTTTCCTCAGCAACAAAGCCCTTCAAAAAAGAAACGTCACCCACAAACCATACCTGCATGGCCTCTTTGGCAGCTCTCGCCTCCTGGTGAGAGGACAGCTTGACAAAGCCGTACCCGAGGTTCTTGCCGGTGGCCCGATCGCGCTTGATCGACACCGACATCACCTGATTCATAACACCAGACAGGTAATACAAGCAACTACCGAATCAAAAATACACCCCGGACACAATCATCCACGTGGGTGCATTGCCGGTATGGTAAGAAGAGTACCGTGTACGGAAGTGGAACACTCGAACGACACATGGTGGTTTGAGACTTGCAGCCAAATTTCGCCACCACAAGACAGAAACAGGCAGGAGCTACATAACAGTACACGACAAACAAAACGAAAGGGTAAGACAGTCGGATACCGTGACATAATCATCGTCGATCACGAGACCAGACAAATAAGAAGGCAGACCGGCAAAGGCAGGCGGACATTACCGTAACACCGTTGTAAATCACAAGGCCAGACAGATACTGCATGATAAGACAGGACAGAACAGGCAAGACAGGCGGATACCGCAACACCATTGTGCATCACATCAAGAGGCCGTTGAGGTTGGGACGCATGCACTACAGCAGTATCACCGGACGAAAAAACCGGCAGGCGGGAAGGTACCTTGCCAGGACACGTTGCACGAAGACCCGTACATTACACGGACGCTCCGACGGTCTCACCGGGAGACGACAAGACTCGCAAGTAGACAGCCCCCCCCCCGCCCTGCCCAAGTCACCACGGACCGAACTGCCGAAAATGCACGTGTGATTGCCTATCTACCCTCCCCGTGTGGTTGTCTCGAAAGGCGACGAGGTGAGAGAGCCACGTAGCTTTCGTACTCGCTCTAAGGTGCGCGACTACGTTGTGCCTTGCGTCTTATCTTGTCTTGTCACTCCAACAGACTGCTGCCAAGAGACTGCGGACGTCGTGAGGCGCGACCGTACGACCAACCACGCAACCCTACACAACACCGCTCGTACACCGAACGACACGGTGTGATACGACCTACTTCAACGAAACAAAAAGTTGCTTACGTCACTACACCGCAAGCGGCATTGGAACCACCTGTGAATTACCTGTACACAAAATCCTTGTCACATCAGATGGGGTGGGGGAGGGGACCTGGATTCGGGTTGATTCCAGAAAGAAACATACACATTTTTCTCCTCAAACCAAAAACAATCATGATACTGAACTGCTGTGTGGGGAGTTGAGACAGCTCACCCTCCCGTGTTGTTCGAAGGCCTTCTCGAGCTTCTCCTCCGTGAGGTTTCTCGCCAGGTCGCCGACGAAGAGGTTGCACTCCTCCGGCGTTCCCGGGTCGTCCTTCAGGCTGTTCGTCGATGCCTGCGGGGTCCACACAGGAAACAAGAAGATGATGACGATGAGGATGACGACGACCAACCGGCGTCTGTACGACTCCCCGAGCAGCGTACAATACAGCGATGCTTTTTGTTTATTTTTGCGGTTTTGGGGACGCAAACACACTAAGCTTTGAGTGAAGCTTTCGTTCCTTGCAAGAGGCGGCACGGCGGTGGCGGTGGAGGGGGGAGCACTACAAAATGTTGCTGCTGGCCTTGGGCATATTTTTCTCGGAGCGGAGGAATTCCGTTCCTTCGCCTACACAACAGACACATGGTACGTGAGGCGTCCTCCGATTCCAGCGGTGGCGGTGGGGTCTATAATCACGCAGCCCGTTTGCTGTCGTCTGCCTCTTTCTTTTTCCTGGACCCCTCACTACGCATCCCTCCTGAGACGACGCACAGCAGTTCATACTCGTAGCGGCGATATCTACCCGTCGAAACCGAGCAAGGAGTTGAAAGAGGATGCGCTGCCGCAGATTGCAAATGCAGAAAAAGCAACCCCCGTCCGAGCAGCCGGTGTATGCATCCATAAACATACCACACACACGACACATATTGATGTCCGCGCCAACAAACCGCCCGAGGTTGATTTCTTTCTGCACCAAAAACACCCTGCGAAAGTTCTATTTAGTAGGTGTACGTGAGTCCCTCTTCAAGTCGCCGGTCGTTGGAAATACACGAAAAAAGGCAAGGCGCCTGAAAATGACGTAGGGCACAAAAGCAGCCGCTTTCGGTCATTCCTCCCGAAGACAAAACAACGCATGCCTCTTTCTACCTGCAGCGAGCAAGCACTACCCGCATCGGCGAGTCAACCGCCACTTACACACACCACCCCGCTACATTTTCCGTGCAAAAGCATACACACACACACACACGCCAAACATAAACTCGGCGCACCTCTTCCCCCACAGATGCTGCGTCACCGTCTTCTCCTTCTGCCTGCTCGACCCCCGCCGCGGCCGGCGGCGGCGGCGCAGCTTCTACGGCATCACCACCCGCTACCCCCTCTGTCGTTGTCGTCGCTGTCGGCAGCGCTTCGTTCAACTCGCTCATGCTGCCCAGCGCGTCCGCAGGACTGTCAACCTCCTCACCCGTTCCGGCGGAACCGGTATCTACCGCGGCTGGTACGGGTTCTGGGTTGGCGGTGAGGCGCGCGGCCTCTGACTCTGCGGGGGTGGAGGGTGTGCTTGATGCGGCGGGCGGCGCCATCGATGGAGACGGCTGCGGGAAATGAGGATCCGCATACATTGCATGGGTGGGGGGGGGGGCG
>CACKRE030005131.1:30757-64608 GCA_902602495.3 Ectocarpus sp. CCAP 1310/34
ATCTCCTTCCCATACTTCTCCGGCGTAATCTAGCGGCGGTACGATTACGCACTTCAAAACCTTCAATTTGATGCGTGTATCGAGGTGCCGGTTTGCGAGTATTGGGTGCAGCTTCCCTGCTCGTGCTTTGCCCTTTTCCGCTACCTTGGACATGTGTGCATTCCACGAGCAGTCTTTTGCGATCTCTACTCCGAGGTATGTGTACTGGTCCACTACTGCAATCTCCTCGATCCCCCACTTCCATCTATGTTCTACTGGTTCCTCCTTGTTCTCGTTGCAAACCATGACGGCACTCTTCTGAACGTTGGCAGACAATCTCCACTTATCAGTAAACTTCTTCGCCGCGTCAATTTGCAGTTGCAGTCCCTCAGGGGTGTCCGAAGCACCGACAAAGTCATCCGCAAACAGCATTCCTGACACCGACGTTTCCGTGTCCCCTACTTTTACTCCCGTCCGGACCGCCTCTACGACTTCCAACAGGTCGTTGATGAACACCTAGAACAATGTTGGGGACAGCGTGCAACCTTGTGGGACCCCCTGCTCAATGTCGAAGAATTTTGACAGTTCTCCGTCTAGCATGACCGCGCTTTTCGTACACTCTGTCATCTTCTTCAGCACTCTCCACATTTTCCCCTTGATCCCGTATTTGGACAGTTGTTTCCACAACCCATTTCTCCATACGGTGTCGTATGCCTTTTTCACGTCCAGGAAGAAGCAGTACGTCGGCTTTCCCGCCCTCTTTCTACCTTGGATGATTCTCCCTACCGTGAACACGTGGTCTACGCACCCCCTCTTCTTGCGGAAACCTGCCTGGCCCTCACTAATGCTATGTTCCTTCTCCAATACTCCCACTATCCTATCGTTCAGCAGCTTACAGAACACTTTTCCTACTGTGTTCAACAGTGTGATCCCCCTGTAGTTTCCTGGGTCAGTCTTGTCTCCTTTCTTACACAAATTCACAACCACTCCTTCCCTCCATCTACTTGGCGCATACTCGTTTTTCCACACCCAATTGTATAGCAGTACCANTCAAAGCACTTTTCCTACTGTGTTCAACAGTGTGATCTCCCTGTAGTTTCCTGGGTNATGCGGTTTGTTTACACACGCCTCAACCTCGTCCTCGGTGAATTCCTTTTCTAGTTCTACGTTCCCAACGTCTGCCTTCGACGTCTCTTCTTCTTTCTGGGCCCATGCGTCCACCTCCTTCTTAAACACTTGGTCAAAAGCTTCATTCTCCGAGGGCACTCCAAGTCCCTTGTAGTGTCCTGCTAAAACTTCCCTTAAGCACACACATGATCTTGAGCAAGATCTGGCGTACACTGCAGGTCTCCAGGACACTCGTGAGGCGGCCGAACTCCACGGCAACTATTCTCTACCGCTCCATGCTGGCGCGATATCCTGCGCGGGCTACGTCGCCGACTTGAACGCGACCGTGACCTGCGGCATGGATGGCAGGATTCATTTCTTCGACCTCACCAAGCGACGGATCACCCGGACCTTCAGGGGTCACGTGGATCGCCCGGTCTTCGCCTTCGCCTACTCCAAACAGTGAGAAGATGTGGAGAGGACTCTCGTTGTTTGTTTTGCACAGTACCACGGTGTACAAAGTATGGCATGTCCTCGTATATGCATTCCGGGCGTAATGATCGTGCTTTCTACCTGTTGTAGCCGCGGCTACAGCGGAGACACAAGCATTACTTGGAGACCAACAACGACTAATAGCGGCATATCCTCCACGGAGTGTTTCAAGCATTGAAATGCACCTTGATGAACAGCATTCCGAATCCACCCAATTTGTCTTCGTTCCTCGCCCGACCTTGCCTCCGAAACCCCTTCATGCTAGCACGTGAATCACACATTTCCGCGCGAAAGAACAACGCCTCTTCAATTTCGTTTTTGACATGATTGCACGAAAGCCATCGTTTCGTGGTCTCCGCTGGCATGGGTCGTGCGGTGGTCTTCTGGAACTCGTACACGATGCACGTCCTGGCCCGGCGGGACGGCCACGCGGCCACCGTGAGGCACTGCCTGGTGGACGATCGTAGCGATCGCGTCATCACCATCTCTGCCGACAAGGCCGTACGCTGCTGGGACAGCGCCACCTTCCGCTGTATTCAGGTACTAGGTGTCCGAGCGTTTTTTCTCGCACGACCGGGCTCACCGTTTGACCATTGAATTGAGGTTGGTTTAGCCTTGTGGTTACGCGTGCAGATAATTGTGTGAGTGCGCAACAACGCAGACACCATCGAACTTTTGTACTCTGTGCAATACGGTGCAATACGGAGCGGATGAGACCGTAAAGGATACTTGTTCATCTCCTTATAATGTGTAAGTTATGTTGACTTGTAGACTGTTGCTATACTCTCAAACAAGGTAGGCTGAAACATCTCCGCTACATTGCCTGTGAAAGGTTCAGGTTCATTTTCGAAAGATTTATCTTTCCTGCCCTGTGTCGTTCTGTGCCTTTCTGCGGCCCTCCGTCTCAAGAGTTTCAAGGACCACCGCATGCACCGGCCTGACGATACGATAACGGCCGCTCTCTGGGACCACAGCCGAAGCTCGCTCGTAGTCGCCGGCAGCAGGCTAGGCGTGTGGAAAAACAAGGGAGCCATACAGTCCAGCAAGCATTCCCACGAGGCGCCGGTGACGGCCGCATTGTACAATTGGCACTTCCATCAGGTATTACCCATGCCGACGTGAAGTCTCCGAGGAAGTGATCACTCCAAAGGGACCCCCCAAATGTGATACTCCAAAATACAGGAACAAATCGCCTTTGGCAAATTCGACGGTTTCAATACACAATAGTATGCATCGGCTATGTCTGCCAACCAAGCTTGCTATCATTAGATTATGTAGAAAGTCTCCCCGCCCAGCCAATCTCCTTGGTCTTACACCAAGACACACAGAGGGAGAGAGAGAGAGAGAGAGAGAGAGAGAGTAGTCCACGGCCACTCCAGCGTGCTGGGACGTATCCGCATGGAACTGCTTTATTTGCGCTCCCCTTATTCGGTCTTTGCGGGCGCAACCGCTTGCTCCACAACGTCGAGTCTCGGATCCAAGTGACAGCAGTATCGACCGGTACGAGAGTCAAACTATTTTTTGTAGTTCCGTAGCTATGTTGAACCCAACGTGACCATGACGACGGTACAGTTCTACCTCTCCCAAAGGCATGGCTTGCCCAGCGCCACATTCCGAAAAAGGTTCGTTTGTTTCCCCTGAACATGCTAAGGAGGAAGGAACTAATGCACGTTGCCCCTATCATCAAGAAGGGTGGCTGCAACTTGGGTGGGGAAGGGGCCAAAGCGTGTTTGAGAAATATTTCCCTGACTTCGGTCGGCATTATAGTACCCACAAACACCTGCTCAGCAGTTCGCTCGATTTCATGCAGAAAATGTTGTGTACCTTCACAAGCCCCGACGGTAGACGGCTGAAAAACATGATTGCTCTCTGCGTTTCGGTTGTTCTCGCGTCGCTTGAACAACAACAACGAACGATGGATGGATGGCAGATTGTCTCCGGAGATGCGATGGGGAACGTTCACGTCTGGCTCGTCGAGACCGGGCTTCTCGCTTTCAGGTAGATGCGTGCCCGTGCCCCAGGCTTCTCGTGTGTTGTACATGACCTTCTCGTGGAAGGGGGTGTACGATTGTTGCTTTTTCTGTATTCAATGCCGGCTGTTGATACTGGCTGTTGTCTGGAGGCTTCTACACTCTCGTGAGGTATTGAGGTTGGCTGTGACCGATACCACTTGACTCGCGCGTGACATGGAGCAACGCCATCGGCGATCGTGGCACACGGGAGAGAGCAAAAAGGGGCCGGCGTTAAATATGGAGAGCACAGGACTACGGCCACCCGCCCGGAACGGGCATGTTCATTAATAATGCGCTAAGTTGCGTTTTAGTCAGAACCCTCTCAGCTTTATTGTTAGACCGACGGTGAGATGATCGCTGTGTGACGACTCTGCCCGCATACCACCGTCGCACCATTGCTCGTGCTAGCGGGCTAACACAACACAAAACACTCACACGTTTACCCCGTTGAGCAACTAGTTTATTGGCGCTTAAAAACGGGCTCTCCGACTTACCAACGAGCACGTTTTTTTCAATCCGTCGGCGATCCCTTCGCCATTGCATGCACGTCACCCCTACTTCACACCAATACGAGTTACCACGCTTTTAGCAACGCGTGAGGGTGAGGTGCGTGGTTTGGAACCTCCACCATCCTCGCTCATTCTTTTCACGCGACCAACGCACAATCTGTTTGGCTTTGTTCGCTTGCTTGGTTCACTTCAACACGGACGGTGGTGCGATGGGGGGAAATCAACGGTGGATTAACAGATTTGGCAAAGCGCACGGCACCTCTAAGATAAGCTGTATGGCTTTCGACGCGTCCGAGCGGCGGCTGTTGACCGGGGCTAACGACGGGACCGTGAAGCTGTGGAACTTTAACAGCGGCAAGGTGAGTCCAAGGAGAACGAGCCCATGCTTAAAGACAGTGGGACAGACGCGTAGGGTAGAACGAATCTCCTTTTTTTGATAGCTGCTATGTTGGAAGGTAAGGGCTGTGAAGGGGGTGAGGCTAGGGCAAGCGTGCGTCGATCAATCACAGTACGGATAAAGCTCTCGTGTGGTTGCAAAAGCGTCACTTCCTTATTGATGCGTGTTTTCCCAACACTTGATAATCATGTTCACCCCTCGCCGTGCTGCGGCCCCTTCCTCCCCGCCCGCCCCTCATCTCTCAACTCCCCTTTGTGGTGGGGTGCGTCTTTGAAAGGAACTGCGGCTGCTGCTACCTGGGGGCAACGGAGGCGGAGGAAAAGCCGGGAAGAAGAACGAGGAGGGAAACGAGAGGAATGAGGTGTCCGGCGTTGTGTACTGCAGGGAAGACGGCAAGGGATCGGATAACGTGAGAACATACAGTGATATAGTGGATGTGATGGTGTGGCATTTCATCGCGAGGTCAGACAAGTTGAGCCATATACGGTGATGTTACTGGACGTGTTGTGTACTCCGGAGACGAGGTGACTTCCTGTAAGTGAAGGGCGGAGAACACGCAGGTACACCTCCTACACAGGGTACTGACTTACGCATGCTCCAACCGAGACGTTTTCACAAATGCGCGTTTCCGCCGAAAAGGTTTAACGCTGCTCTCCCAAGACGAGAGTCGTGTTTTCCCTGGAAACAGCCGTTCTGAAAGTTGAGGCACCATCCGCGGGGTGTTGTCTCAGTGTTGAGTACACAGCCTCGTTGGCACAAAAACTCGAAAACGCGTCGAGGCAAAGGGTTCGCAATCTAAAGAGATATATATTGGTGTCAGGACCATTAACGCCCTGGATTTTCTACCCAAGCATGGTGGTATGAAGACCGCTTCCCTAAGCAACTTATCCTGCTACACAGCGGACCTCCTTTTGAGACAACAACTTACATAAGCTCTCACTTCGTCCCTTTGTTGAGCCTTTTCCCACTTGCACTGCGCCAAAATTGCTGTTTATTTAGTCCCCTACACTCCCCACCTTCGTCCCCCCCTTGCCCTCTAAACAACCTCCACTAAATCCGCACCTACCTTAAATCCTTCGCCTTCGTCCCTGCGCGTTGCGAATACATGCGATCCACCGCCCTACATCGCAGGAGGTTCTCGATTACGTTGCTACTTGCTCGTGGGACAAGCAGGTGCGAGTTTTCGCCATGGAGAGCAGTCAAGAGGACAGCCGCAATCTCGCCGCTCTTCAGCAGCAGCAGCAGAACCGCCACCGGCCCCTCGAAGGAGGAGAGACGGCCAACGCCACGGTTGCGTCTCGGGTGTTCCCGGGAGAGGGTCCGCCCCTGCATCGTCATCATCAGGGTGGTGCTGGCCGACGGAAGGGAGGTAATAGTGTCGGTGGCTCTAGTCGTAGCGACGGCGAAAACGAAGGTGGCGGCGATGAAGACACGCAAGACCGAGGTCAAGGACACTCGGCAGACATCCTTGCCATCGCTTACTGTGGGCGCCAGCAGGTACTGCTGTGAGCACGTGCGTGTGTTGCTTCAACAAATTCTTCGGTTTTCATTCGTTCAAACATTTCTTGTCCTTCAATTAGTTTGCGCCAGCATTTCGCACCACAACCACAGCCTGTGATACCCTGTAAGAAACGAATTTTCGTAGTAGTTGACTCTAGGAATGGAAAGGACGAAAGGTAGTCAATCCGATTCCATTCACTAACGATATGAATATGAGCCATCGAAGGAGGGAAACACCTTCATCTCATCGTCGAGATTCAGGTACCACGTCTAAGACAAAAAGATACCGTTTAGAAACGCTCGGAAAATATAAACAAGGAATATCTTCCGCGTCGTCTTGGTGTTGTTTGTTGTTGCTATCTGCGTGTCTTCCAAGAAGGCCCCTTCTTCGTCCATGCTCTTCAAGACACAACAGAAATTTCTGTGAACGCAAGTAAACGTCCAAATAAGGTACTTCGAAGGACTTAAAACGAAGCTGTGCTCAGATCGCACTCCTCGCGAAGAAATTAAGTGTCTAAACCAACGTTTAGTTGAAAAACCCGAAAGAGGAATTGACGAACGGTTTACACCACTACCAATGGCGGGGCGCACGCTCCTTCATCCACCCACGACGAACTGCACAAATTACTGCACGCCAAGAACAGTCAACTCAAGACACTCCTGCTGAACACGTCGTGTGTTGGAAAATCAGGACTACGCTGCAACAATGACCTGAATACGCCCTACAACGCCTTTGTTCTGTAGCTGTGTTGATCATGATCGCCCCATCAGTCGCCCCGCCCCGCTCATGCAACCGGATCGTCATGTGTTGAATAACTTACAGTAAGCACCCTCCAATCAACTACTCTTTGGCTGCGATAGGTGGCGACCGCAGGCTTCGATGGGCGAATCTTCATCTGGGGAACAGAGTCCGGCAAACCAAAGTTTTCAATGAAGCCATCCGATCACAACGTCAGCCAGGTTAGACCTGAAAGCGGTAGGTAGGTGCAGGAAAGAGCAACGGCGTTGTCTTCCCGGCTGCAATCATCCCCAGCGGACAATAGTCAGCCGAACGCGTACACCAAGAGTGTTTTGGATAATGTTGCAGCAGGAGTTGTCAATCGATGATGTTGCGTCTGCCACGCCCGAACTTAGTACGACACGAAACATCAAGGGCATTCAGACGTGTGATGACCCTTTCCCCCATTCTTAACCCTCAACGAAAGAACGGCATCTTCCACGACGACAAAATGCCGTAGATCCAAATCAGTGCCTTCACACGCGAAGTAAACAAACGCTGAAACACCATGTGACTGTCTGGTTCAGCTGGACGAAGTGTCGTCCATCGGGGGGCTGACAAGCGTTGCGCGGTGGATGGCGAGGCAACGGAAGAAGGATGGCAAGGCGTTGGACAGCGACAGTGTCGATTCCGGCGGGTGAGTGGTCGCACGCAAAGCGAACTTGAGGGGGTACCGGACGTTGGTCGTGAGTGATAGCGGATACCGCAACGGAATAGTTGAATGCAGCGTAGTTATTACGCTTTGATTGTTTCAGATGCGTGTCGTGCACTGACCGTGTGCTTCTTGTTTCCCATTTCCCGGTAACGTCACACTGGTAACCCAAGGGAAATGAGCTTGGTTTTAGGTGCGTTTGGACGTACTTTCGGACTGAGCCTTCTTGGAGTTCTATTCGTACATCTGAGTTAGGTGTACATCGATCCACGACCTCAGGCTGGCAGAGCACGTTCTTGTTTACAAAATGAGATGAAAAACAAAATGGAACGGGGTTAACATAAAGCAACGCAGCGTGTTCTACCGAAGATTGTTGTGCTCCTGCCTACATCATCTTGGCCACACAACACAAAACATGCTCGCGATAGACAAAGTAGGAGAGTGTTGGCAAGTACACTCCGTTTCCGCACAACGTTTGTTGGGATTCCACGATGGTGTACCTGTGTTCCCTCGTCTCGTTTTTCTCATCGCTCTGATTTTGGTCAGCGAGCGCATGCCTACGGTTGTACCAGTATTACTTGGAACCTAGACTGGTACTTTTCCTTCCATACTTCCCGCTTGCACACGGCTGTTCAAAGAAAGTGCCAGTTTTTAGTGTTTGGATTTTCCTCACCCCTCGCTCCACTCGAAGCACGCACCCCATCGTCGCGTTTCTCCCTGCAGATACCTGGATCGCATGAGGGACCTTTTGGCGGAGGACGTATCCATGTGTCACGTGTCGTGGGACGGAAGAGAATACTTCGCGGAGGTTGGTCTGTTTACAATGCACCGCTGACACCTGCGACCGACTGTGATGACTGTTCTTAGCGGCATGGAGATGACAACATCGACGATACTTTGGCCTGTTTTGGGGGTCCAGAACCTCTAGTCAATTCGTCTTGTTCCATCCGGTAGGGTAACCACGGATTCTGCGCTTGTTTGTTTTCTCGACAATCATTGACGGAGTAGTCCAATATCAGGCCTGTGCAGAAACGGCGGCATATCAAGCGGGTCAAGGAGTATAGATTCACGCGTCGATCATGCGTGGTAGGAAAGGTACCACCCATTCGCCCTCTCAGGTGCGAACCTACCCGGTTTTGCTCTCCCCGTCGAGGGCGTACGAGCTCTGCCTAGACTGCCTGACGTCCCAACACATGCTTTGACGTACGGCCCAAGCACAACACCTGTTGAAAGAGATCCGGGCACCCAAAGGTACACGGTATTCACGGAGAAATGGTTGTTCCCACGTTCGAAACCATCGCTAAAAGCTTGTCGATGCACCCCACCTTTTAATGTAGGGTTTTATTTCTGTCGCAGCGTCATTTTTCCATCTTTGAGAAACAGAAAAAAATGTTTGTTTCTGACGGAAGGTTTCATTTTTCGAAGGGGAATATCGCGATGTGGGCAGCACATGGAAAATGGCCAGGTGGATATTTCTCCGATTCGGCTTTAAATACCCCAACTGCTTTGGACGCAGCTTCATACAGTGTACAACGAACACGTTCAATGTTGCTTCACTTTCCAACTCATTTCACTCAACATATTACCACAAGGAACATGATCGGACAAATTGCTGTGCATGGGCCATGGACCATGGAGACAGGCGAACGCCATGCCTACACTTCCCTCAATCGACGAGGGCTCTTCCGCGTCACATTACCGTACTCCCACCGCCCAGCAAAGACGAGCAATGCCACCGTTGCCATGCTACGTTTGGTATCGCTTCTGGGGCTCCTCTGTCGTGTTCAAACCAACAATCCAAAGAAAATCATCCCCAACGGCCCAATACCTTCCTGTGTTGAACCAGGAACGTATGGGCGGCAGCGACGACGGCTCCGGTACAGCACAAGCCGCCAACCACACAATTGATCCCGACCCCGAGGGTGGATCGGCGGCGTCGGCGGACGTAGATGAGAACGCCGATACTGCCGTTGCCGAAACAACGGCTCAAGAGGTGTCCGTGGTCTCTGAGGAGGAAGCCAAGGCTAACAGCAGTGGCTCTGTGGAGGCTAAAGGCTCCGCAGCAGGTGGAGGGGCGGCGGACAGTGACCGAAAAGGGCGTGGAGGGGCGTTGTGTCGGCCAGATCAAACTTCGCCAGTAAAACCACCGCGCGACGAACGAGTAGCGGCAACGGGCGGCGACAACGCCAGTCCTCTCACTTCGCCGGCGGTGCTGCCGCCGTCTTTGGGTGCTGGCGGCGGCGAAGGAAATTATTCGTCATCAACGACGGGTCACGGGGCGAATAGCTCCAAGGCGGCGTCTGCGACCCACTCGACGGACGGCCCTGCTCCAGCGAGTGGTTCAGCCAGTCTGGGGCCAACAGGGAAAATCCAAGAAACAGAGTTGCCAGCGGCGAGTGAGAAAGGTCTAGCAAGCGTGGAGAAGCATTCCAAAGACGGCCGGCAACGGCAGGAGGAAGAGATGCAGCAGCAGCAGCAAGGAGTCAGGAAAGAAGGGAAGGGTGGGGAGGAGAGCGGCGGTCGCGGTGGTGGTGGTTCACGGTCGAAAGGTGACGGGTCGTCGAAGGCCGTCGCCATCGCCTCCGCCGCCGGCAAGGAGGCAGACGGCGGGGTGGATGGGCTGCTCGAGAGCGCCGTGTCTCACACGGTGGACTGCCTGATATACATCACATGGTGTGTTTGTATGGAGTACACGCCTATAAAGGCACAATAACCTTTTAGAGTGTACCTTCGCGCACGGCACTCCCCAAAATCTCAAGAGCGACGTATTCGTGGTGGTCAGTCACAAGCACACTCCTCCAACCAGCTACACTTTGATAATCCACCCTCTCCCCGCCTGGCACGGAATTCCTTCGCTATGTTCTGCAGCCACAACGTCCTCTGTTCGGGTACTGCTTCCGGCGAGCTGCACTTGTGGGACGCGTCCACGGGGGCGTTCATTTTCGGCGTGGCGGCGCGGCACCCGAACAACCCCGGCTTGACCGCCATGAGCACCAATGAAGGTCCCGTGGAAAGGGGTGGAGGACTCAACCACGACACGCCCGAAGGCCCGAGTGCCCGCGGCGGCGGTGACAGTCTTGGTGACGGCTTTGGTGTCGGTGCGACTAGGGCACCATCGGCAGCGGTGCGATCTACGACGCCGGTTGCTGGCAGCCGTAGCAACCTCATGCTGTTCACGGCGTGCGAGGAGGGGTTCGTCAAGACTTGGAGGTTGGGTGAGGAACATGCCAATAAAAAAAAATCGTCGGAGCAAGAGGAAATACTGCCACTTGGTGATATGTTGCGTTTTTTCACGAAGAAAATGGTGAGTATGCCCGCCACCAATTGTATCATATCCTTCCAATTTTCTTTGTATCCCCTCCGGAACCTCTCGCCCCCGTGTGGCCTCGTATGCTAGGAGATATCACCGAGCACGTCTACCAGACGGGCATGCGAGCAAGACCGAAGCCGCCGCGAAAATCTCGATCTGGCCGAGGGAGGAAAGGATCGGCGGTAAGAAACATCACGAACACCCAAATTGGTCAGTATGAGCGTATCTGCAACGTGCTGCACAAGTTGAATGAACTAAATCTTTGACTCGCGACACGCATACCCCCCGACATCCGTAAGGAGCAACATCTTCGCACCCCTTCCCAACTACCTGACGCCTTTCCTCGCTGCTCGGAACGAAGACTGCGGGAGAGGCAACAGCGCAAGCGTCCCCCTTGGCGGCAGTTCCCCCTGCTATGGCCGACAGCCCAGGGACTCAGCAGACCACCTCCCTGCTACAGCCTATGCACCAGTGGCAGGCCCACAAGACAACGGTTACTTCCGTGCATGGCGCCGACTATCGCGGGAAGCTAGATCTCCTTGTCACAGCGGGAGATGACTGCTACGTCCATATGTGGACGATCGCAGGCGCGCACATCGGGACCTTCGGCCAGGTGATAGTTCGTCGTAGGTACAGCTGTAGTTTTCTTTGTGGGATCTCTTGTGAAGAACAGCATAGGCACTGATTCTCGAGGCAAAGGCGCACCACAGCAGTGACCACTTCCTCAACCAAACGAGAGCACACGCTCACGAACGCCCACCCCTCCCCACATGTATATATATCCACACGGCCCGTTGCTTGTTTCGCACGTAAATGGTGCAAACATGAATAAGAACAGCCAACGGCTTGGTCTCTCGGGAGCCGCGCCACGTGGCGGGAACCCACAGACCAGGCTCTCTGCAGCGCGTACGGGCACGGCGGGGCGGGCAAAGAAGACGACGAGCTTTCGGCCACCACCACAACAGCTTCCGCCGCCACCGCTGCCGCCGGAGAAAAGGAGTCCAAAGCAAAGACGCATGGAGGGAGCAAACATTTGCGTCGAACGGTGAGATAGATAGGCAAGCAGGCTGGAAGACTGGAGGCTATGCAGGCGGACAGAAAATCTTCTGGTTCCCGTTTTGTTCTTTGTCGTGTTGGCCATAGTTCCTACCTTCTCGCCCCACACGCGCTTGCCTTGCCCAAAAGTACTGCCGACGAGTGAGAACCTCCATCCCCACCACCACCTTGGTGTAGATCCATTGCTAGCAAAACGGATGGCCGTTGGGCAGTAGGGTTTGATTGACACTGGTATTCCCTAGGTTGACGCGAATAATTGTAGCAGGACTTTTTGTGAGTAAGTGTCCGTGGCTGTGGTGCTGTGGTGAGACTCGTGCTTGACAGGTGGTTTGTAAGGTGTTTCACAACCATGCCACCCTTTCCGACGTTTCCATCGGTTCTCAATGCCGGTTACTCTCACCTTAGTCGGCTATCTTGCACTCTGCTGTTAGGCAAGCAAGCAAGGAAAGGCGGTGACATCAACAACAACCGACGGCGGCGACGAGAAGGAGCCACGAAAGGGCAGGCGAGTTATCTGTGCTAGATAGCCCTCTTGTAAAAAAAACTTTGGAGGATTTTCCCCGCTGTTTTCTCCAAGTACACCGTCCTTCTTCACGATGAGTATTTTCGTTTCTCGGCGGTTTGTCTCTCCGTACATGTGCACGCACACGCTGACGGCTTGTCCACGGGGCATCTCTTGCTCGCTCCGATCACGGTTGGATGCTTTTTCGAGGGAATTGTAACAGGAAGGGTACAACAACAACGTTGTAAATGCGCGACCGACACGAAGGTTCCTTCACAACCGAACATTCGAGGTTACTGCCTTCGTCCTCTCCATCAGGGGACACCACGATCAACGCGCGCGTGCTGCCCAAGACCGTGACCTCGAGAAGGAGCGCGAAGAAGAGGCCGAACGCTGCCAGGAAAAGCGGTGGGCAAATACCAAGGGCCGACACGACCTAAGTACCGCGAGGACCATCGCCCCTGTTTGTTCTATTGCGCTCGGTGCCGTCGTGTGAGCTCTGTCGCACGAGAAAAATACATTACAGAATATATGTTTGACCTCTAACTGTCACCTATACCTGAACGTCGGTCAATGACCGACCGGGGGGCAACGGCAGGTACTACATTGCCAGCCAAAACAGGGTCCAACGGAAGCTGTTTCGAGGGAGACTGAACGCGTTCTGTGTGTCCCGTGACTACTACAAAAAGGAGACGATACAGGCGAGCAAGCAAGCTAGGAGAGAACATTGTGTCCTTGTTGCTGACCCGTGGGCGGGGGCGACGAGTACCTGCGCGCTCCGCTTAGCGTGCAACACGGTGCGCTTCACGCTCTTTGCGTGCATCGCCCGGCTTCTCCACCTAGAAAAAGAGGCCAACGTATGCGCGCAGGTTGATGTTGTGGATAGTTTGTATGTGTTTTGGGGGTGATTCTACCTCTTCCGTGTCACTACCTTCGGATACCACAGGTGTTCAAACTCCACCTCACCCCCCACCCCTACCTCCGCTCTACTCTTCGACATCCAACCCGCATCTTCGACTCCGTGGTGTGAACTCGTCATTGGCTTGCCCGCCTTCTACCACCGCGAGCCTGCCGCGTGATATACATCGATTGAGCTTCCGGCCGCTAACTCCGATTGAAATGTGTGGCAACCCCAAGCAGGAAGCAACGCAGATCCTAAGCGAGACATGCAAGAAAGGCGCCCTGCACCCTCAGCCAACTTCTTCCCGCCCCGTCCTCAGCAAGCATCGCATTACGTCGATCCTCCGAAACACGTACAACCAGGCAAGCGGTAACCCATGCAGTTTTAACGGGCGGCGACGAGAGTGGAGGACAACAAGAAGAGAGCTCGCTTGCAAACGCCAAAGAGCATTACACACAGCGGATGCAAAAACCGTACCGAGTGTAGCTGTTTTGCGTTGCGTTGTGTAATCAAACTTCTGTAGTTTGGTTTTGATCATCCGTGATATACGTCCAACGCAGAAAATGGCCTGTCTTAAGTCGATGTGCAGTAGCTGAGTGTCGAGTCATATACTAAAGGCAGCCGACGGGCTTGATGGAATCAGCTTGTGTGACCTTCGCAGCAAAGAGCCGCCCTCGGTAGAATACACAACCCGAAGAGGAGCCCCGACACCCTTTCTAGGCATATCAACAGCGTGCGTTGTTCACAGAAGCTTCTTTCATGCGCCGCTTCATTCCTACAGTAGATCAACGCAGCTGGCGGTGTCCTGTCCCGCACGCGTGCATTCTCGTACAATTACTGTCATCACACCTGCAGGTATCTTTCCAACTCCAGCTCCACAAGCACGAAGACGTGCACGAGAGGGCAGAGGTGGCCCTTACGCGACGAAAATCGCGCCGTAGGGCCAAGGCTGCAGCTAGCAGCGCGAGCCACCAGCACCACCCTCACCACCCCCGAAACCCCGGCGGAACAGCTGAAACGAACCGATCCTCCTCCATGACGCTGACGGCAGCCACGGCTCCTAGCACTCCACATACCCCTGAGGACACGGCTACCTCGCGGACCGTTTCCCGAGCAACAGGGGTTGAAGGGGGTCGCAGTGGCATCACTACTCCGGCAGGAGATGGAACGGTACAGCGTACGGATGGCCATGGCGGTGGCGGTAGCGGCGGACACGGCAGCAGGGTCATGCCGGGAACAAAGGCTGCGCGTGGTACAGATACCATGTCGAAAGACCGCGAGGGGAACGTGCGCCCAGCTGCCCCGGTGAACCCCCCATCTAGCTCCGCCACGAGCGGGAGACGGTTTCGACCCAGTGCCGCCATGGGCTGAACCGGTTTGGCGGGGGCAACAGATAGTCTACATGTAGCAGTTCCCTGGACTTCCGACTGCTGTGAGGGTGAACATTTCATCGTTGGTAAAGATGATATGGTATAACACAGCATCACCAGTTTCATCACCGGCTGAGAGCTCCGAACCCACTACCTGGAGCCAGGAGGGGATTGCGGACCTGGTTGCGCTTGCACGTTGCTCTTGGAGAACACCGGTATCCAAGTCATTGCTTTCACATGTTCGTTGTGCCTCCGGTGAAGATGGGAGTCTGGTCTCCGACTTTCTAGGGTGTAGATGACCCACAGAGGTAAACGTCAAAGAAAAAGTGGAAGTACAACGACTTGGTTGGGTGCGGGAGGCCCTCCTTGTGAGCTTGGCATCCGGATCACATCAAAAGCAGCCAGTTGTAGTCTATTTAGTGAAGCAATTTTACGCCCGACCAACTACATGTAGTAGTAGTTCTGAGGGATTTACGTCAGACTTCCTGTCGCTCCCCCACTGGATATACTCCATCCATCGACCATTTCTACCACGCCTGGCTTCGCTTCGCGGCAGGGGCCGTTCTCTGTTGGGTGTGTACTGAATCGCCAATAATGGCAGACGACGGATTAGACTACAGCAGTGTAGACTAGTCCCCCATGGGCTGCAGCAAACAGCGCGGCACATTTAGCACACTTGACACATAGCACACTTGACACGTTCGCTTCTTTCCTTTCGCTACACTTCATTGCGTATGCGATTGCATTTGTCTCCGTTTCTGCGATGACACGATCCGCGTTGATGTGCGACAAATGCGACGCGACTGCTGTGTCATCATCATCGCACTCATTTTTGGATTTGGATTTCGGAAACATGTACATGGAATTGCAGAGGTTCTCATGTTCTCATTCTACGAATCAATCATCAACCAATCTCGATCTACGCAGAAAGCGGAGAGGTTCGGGAGGGACAAGGGTCTGCAGAAAATATGGGAAAAAACGAGGGGGGGTCAACCGCTATCTGTGCGCACATCTGAATCGCGAATCACGCTTGCCCGCACTGCTGCTGTGTGTTAAAAGCGCGCTGTTTGAAACCGAGTCCGCGCTCGAACCCTTTCTCTTCGTCAGCTACACTGCTTCTAAAATTTTGGCCAGAGGTTTACTAGCTGTCTAGGGAGATTGGTCATGGTGCGGGGCGGATACGCAGAAAGCTCGGCCGGCTACGGCGGCGACCTGCAGGCAGAGGTCCAGGCCTGGGTGGAGCAAGTGACGGGGGAGCCTTTCGAGGGGGACTTTGCCGACGGCCTGCGCGATGGCGTGCGTCTCTGCAAGCTCCTGAACACCATCAAGCCTTCGAGCGTGCGCAGGATCAACCCGTTCAAAGAAGGCCAGAAGTTCAAGCAGGTGTGTTTTTGTGTGTGGAGTTTGTTTTTGGGAGACCCTGGCCCAGCCTGTGGTCTGTTCTCGTTTTTCGCAAGCGGCAAAACCAGCGTGGTGACTGGGGCTCAAAGGGAGGACGCTTTTGCCCATCAAGTTGCTTTGCCGCCACACCAGGGTGCTGAAGATGTCTTGTGAGGTGGGGGACTCGCATGGGACGATTCATCCCACTTATCGATAGCCGATTCATCCCCGCCCTTTCGGCGTGAGTACCCAATGGCAGCTCTTGCTCTTTCGCACCGCTCCTGTTTTGTTGTGTTTGCGCGCAGATGGAGAACATCAGCAACTTCATCCGTGGGTGTAGAGCGATTGGCGTGCCGGAGTACTCTCTCTTCGAAACGGTGGACCTCTACGAAGGGAAGGATGTGGGCCTCGTGGTGAAATGTTTGGTAAGCGATACACAGCACACGGAGAGCACAAACATGCACGTGGCATGTTTCTGCTGCCCTTGCCGGAATAATAGTTTCGGCGGTAAACTTACACCTCACGGGACACACTGCTGTTTGTTCCCACAGCTTTTGCCACCCACCAAAGGCAGTTTCGTTTCCCTCGCTCGCTTCACCTATATTGCATACCCCTTCCCAAGGGTCTCGACGTGTCGGATATGACTGTTATCCTCGGCCCAACCCGTTGAACTCAAGTTGTGATGATGACAGGTTCTGGGTTCAGGTTTTTGGAAAAATAAAGTAAACACAGGAAGACTACACATTCGAATTCAGGTTTATTTGAAGGAAATGATGTGCTACTTGGAAGTGAATGTGTTGCACACTTTCTCGGGACCCCGAACGGGAGGAACAGCCAGTTAAACCTTGTCGCTGCTTCAAGAGGCGTTGCACAAAAATGCACAATGATAGCCAACGCGCTTCTCTCGACCTCCTATGTATATTCCTCCCTAGACTCATTGAGCCCGGTTCGACACGTTGTTGGATTAAAACGAGTTTGTCGGAACCTGTTGGGTCACACAAGGGACTATCCTCCTCCTTACAGGAGTTGACGGGTGCGTGCCATCCGTTTAGAATTTTTGTGGCTCGGTATCCAAGTCGTGAGACTTTTTCTCTTTCCCACCGATAGAGGATTGGATTATTCTTCTTGTTTTTAGAACCTAAGCCGCAGGGTCGAAGTACAGCAGCTAGGCACTTGTATACTGCTGTACGTATCTTGTACGCGGGTGGTGGCCGTGACATCGCTGCTATATTTGCTCGCTCTCCGTGATCTGTGTGTTTTTTGTTACGTAGACTGGAGCTTGACTTTTTCATATTTGTTGACATCCTAATTGAAAGATATGAAGCATCGTTCCGGGAACCAATCCTCGACGCCGAAAGTCTCAGATGTAACGGACTTGAAACTGTTTGGTGGGGACTTCGTAGACATTGCCCCTGTTACGTACTCGGATAAAAATACCTCAGGCAGGAACCGCAGGAGGGGGTCCAGCCCCCCCTTCCCATGTGACCCCAGTTGGGTCGTCTAGCTAGTAGAAGTGGAGGATAGGGGCCAGGGGGGCAGACGACAGAGTCATGATGGGAGAAAAAAAAAAAAAAGTACTCAAGAGTACCTGGTATCTTCATGAAGGCAGACTCTCCGAACGAACCTAAAACTGCTGTATCGATGCTGCGTGTTACTCCACAACGGAAGACCGCAAGCACCCGGGTACCACCTCGAGCACGGAATGCGTTTGCTTGTCTTTGTTTGCTGATGGTGGAGCGAGACCTGATCGAGGGCAGGAGAGCAGAGAGCTTGCAAATAGTTGGGCCTGATGCCATGCCTGCCCCACGCGCGAAAGGTCCGTGACACTCACGGCAGAGACGCGAAAGTACTGCTGCGACAAGTTATTTGCGTGTGGCCCATTGTTGGGTGCCTGCCTGCCTGTCCTGCAGCACAGCTGCAGCAGTGTTCCGCGATCCGAGGATTTGGTGCGTGAAAGTAGTTTTACACGAGGTGAGGATACTGGCGGAGTTCTCTCTCTCGCTCTCGCTCTCTCTCTCTCACATACACACTCTCTCTCGCGCGCGCGCTGTATGCACGTAACGGCCGGTCCATGCATCAAAAACAAACTACGAAATGGTATCATACGAGTTGAGAGAGGGTAGGGTGCTGGTGCTGGTTCTCAACATGTTCTTGGAAGATATGCGCATGTGCGCGTAGAGAGGGGTGAATCCTGAATACAGCAGTAGTAGATCGAGAAGGCGACAGGAGTATGATGTGTGTGATTGCGAGTGGGAAGGCTAAGGCTTGATTCACACGTGGAACATGCTGGTATCCAGCGAGTGCACGAGGATACGGTATGTTCTTTCAATGATGCTTGTCCTGCCTTGGCACACTCCTCGAATATCATTCCACATGCACGTCCTTCCCGAGCTTGCTCAATTTTCGCCAAGTACTCCAGTTTTTGGGCACGCATACGGTGCTGCAGGGATTTTTAGGTGTACCTCTTCGGGCTCTTGGATACTTTTTTCTCGTTATATGTGTGCGTGTTCTTTAGATCCTCAGATGGCTCTAGCACTTTCGTGACCACGGGCTGAGAGTCTTTGCTAGATTTTGGCATTTAGCAACTGACATACGGTTAAATGTGAAGACAACAACAACAACAACTCCGAAACAAGAACGCTGCTGTCATGCCCACAGGCCCCTCTCCACGCGGTGCCTGCGTTTGAGAGTGAATTCCGTGAGATGAACCCCCCGCCGGTCACCCCGTTTTCGCCCGCCACGAACAAAACAGCACGCCCTGGGAGGGACCGTCCAAAAGAACTGCCCCGAATTTGGAGGCCCGCACTTGGGATTGAAACCGGTTTCGAGGGCACCCCCCCGCGTGGCGGCGGCAGTGCCAACAGCGGCAGCGCGGGCGCCGCAGGCGTTTGATCATGCTGCTGTCAAGGCAAACGGTGGCGCCGCCGGAGAGCAAGGAGGATCGCCGCCCCCGCCGCCGCCGTACAACGGTACCGCTCAACGCTGGGGTTCGAGCGAGACCCGGCCTGCGGTAGCGGCGGCGACGTCGCCGCCGCCCGCCTACCGCGACGACCTCTCCTCCAGGTTTACGGAGACGGTACAGGTTACCGGCAGCAGCGGCGGCGGGTCGGTAAGCCCTCGTAATGGCGGTGGCGGCGGCAGCCACTCCGGGCCAGCTGCGAACGGTTCTTGCCGTCACACCTCCGGCTCCAAGTCACCCCCGCACCGGCCCGCGCCGCCGTACGGCGGTGCCGTCATTGGCAACGGGCAGCAGCACTCGGCTCGCCCCCAATCCCCAGCGCGGCCATACAAGAAAAGCTCGTCACCGACAAATGGAGTTCGTCAGCAGGTGTCCGGGGCGCCAAGGGCCGTGTCGCCTTCCGCGCCCCCCCCTCCGTTGTCGACGGCGACGGCGACGGCGACGACGATGCCACCCCGCCGGTCGCCCACGGGTGGCCGGGGCGGCGGCTATGGGCTGGACGCGGAGCTGGCGGCCAGGCGGGAGGCAAACTACGACTACGACGCGGAGGCGGAGGCGCAGGAGTGGATCGAGGACGTGACGGGGGAACGGTTCGCGGAAGGGTTTGGGGAGGAGCTGAAAGACGGGAGAAAGCTGTGCCTGCTTATCAACCAGATCAAGCCGGGAGCCGTGCGGAGAGTGAACGACTCAAGGATGCCCTTCAAGCAGGTGCGGAGAGGGGGAGGGGGCAGGAAGGAGGCACGCTGACATCTCCAAGTTGTGTAAAGTATATCAAGGCAGTTCATTGCGCCGAGAATGCTGCGTTGAGTCAATTCCACCCCCGCGAAGGCTTGAGGCCTCCTGTTGCCGATACCTCCGTATGTGATGCAAAATACAAGGCGCTTACCTCCCTCGTGCCAGGGACAGGCAAAGCACCTTCATTCGTCCAACAAGTCTCACCGACTGTTGTTGCCTGTCTTTCGCGTCGCTATTGCCGCTCCACCTTTCGTTCATACACTGCTGCTGCTGCTTCTCTCTTGTGGTCACTTGGTTCAGATGGAGAACGTGTCCAACTTCTTGAAAGCTTGCAGGGCCGTCGGCGTGGCGGAGCACTCGCTGTTCGAAACCGTCGACCTCTACGAAGGCAAAGATCTCGGACTCGTTGTCCGATGCCTGGTGAGGTCCTGCTGTGGACGAATCGACAGCATGCTGACGGTTGAACGTGATGTGCAATTTTTTTTTTGCCGTTTCTGTGCACCTCGGTTGGTGGCGGCGCCTACATACGGTTTGGCGTGTAAGGGTTATAGATGTGTCGACGACGTCTTTGGGGTGATCGTAGCAGTCGCTGTGTATGCCGGAAGCGCTGTGATCTCGCGTGTGCTGGTGTTTGCGGCACGATTGTACACACCAGTACAACAAATCCGGGTCTCCAGTCGATACCTTTTCGGGAAATATTGTAGACACTCGTCAACTTGGTTCTAGTCATAGTCTTGACGCTGTCTATTCACTACCCTCTCTTACCTGCCTCCCGGTGTTGGTGTGCAATAAGGAGGTCTGTCCATCTGAGTGCCATCACGTCCAGAAAAAGAGAACGTGAATTTTAGCACAGATAACGTCGGCAATGCCGAAACATTCCCCCTTGGTTCCTGCTCTGCACCTCTGTCTCTGTCACTGCTTATCTCCCTGCCTCCCTACCTGCTTCTCTCTCCCCTCCCCGCTCCCTCCCCTCCCCCCTTCTCTACCTCCCCCCTCCCTCTCGTGCAACACCGCTTCCGCTTCCAATGTAGCACGCTCTGGGGCAAACGGTTCAGAACAGCTGCCCGGAGTACAATGGGCCTCGCCTTGGCATCAAGCAGACGGAGGCCAACAAGCGCGAGTGGACCGAAGAGCAGCAGCAACAGCAGGTACGGTACTGTCTTCTCTTGGCCTCAACAGGCGTCGCCTATGATAGCCGCTCTCGTTGCCTCTGCACTCGCAATCGAAGTTGTAGCCCCCCCCCCCCCCCCCCCCCCCCCCCCCCCCCCCCCCCCCCCCCCCCCCCCCCCCCCCCCCCCCCCCCNTCCTCCGAGGGATCGCCATCGTTGTTTTCTTCCGTGCCCGTACCAAGCCACGATGATGAGTAGATAGCAGTAGCGGATAATGGGTAAATAATTCGGCCCCTGAAACCGACTGTTGCCGCACACCAGTTGGTTGCATTTCCTCGATTCCGGGCTTGTGTTTTTGTGTGCCTGTGCCAGTCTGTGCGCGCGCTATTTAGCACGTGTGTGTGTATGCCAAACGCGGTCCGCCCCAGCTGCACAGCTACATGACAGTGAAATACACCACCAGCCAGCCCCCCCCCCTCCCCCCTCCTTTTCCCAATGGACCCGCTCCATCGCCTATGCTGCCGCATCGCGCCGGTTGCGTTAATGCACCGCACCGCCTTGCGCGGCATGTCCCGTCGATCTTGCTCCAAAATAAAAACAGCTGCGGAACAGCTCGGGGGCCATGTCCAACCTGCTTGCGGGGTCGAGCAAGACCATGGAGCGTGCGACGATTCTCAAGACGGGGGCGACCTTCGGGGCGGCGCAGTCGGGGACCGGGGACCGTGCGGGGACCAGCGGCTGGACCATGGGCAGCGCAAACACGATGGACCGTTCCCACATCGTGAAGAGCGGCCCGACCTTCGGCGCGGAGTACGCGGGGGCCTCGGGGGACAAGACGGGCGCGTCGTCGCGGTTCACCGCCGGGCACCGCTACTAAACGGTCCGTTCCATTGTGGAAGGCGGTGTGCCACCTCTGTTTACCGCTTCTCGTCGGTTCAATTATGGAAAGCGGTTTTACCACCGCCGGCCATCGCTACTAAACGATTTGTTTTATTGTGCAAGGCGGTTTGCGCCGCTTGTAAACTTGTTTTTAGTTATGGAAGGCGGTTCACGACCGCCGGCACCGCTGCTAGGCGTTTCGTGAATTTGCGGAAGGCGTTTTTGCCGCCGCCGGGCACCGCTTCTGAACATCCTGATGGTTGTGGAAGGAAGGGAATTTTCCCACGGCGCAGCCTCTCTGCTTGTCTCGTGTGTTGCTGCTGCAGTTGCGGTACCGGCCGCCGGCCCCACCGTCGACCATGGCACGAATGGATAATAAACACCCCAGGGCTGTTGTTTTGTTCCTGCGAGCGCTGCGGTTGTGGACCGTGTGGTGTGCGGGTGAGCCGTCAGGAGGACTTCGCCAGGGGAGTACGAGGGGGAGCGAAGGGGGTTAGAAGATCTCCGATTGTGTGTCGGCGTGGCCTCGATGCGATGAGCCTCATGTTTTGGCTACTACAGCTTTGCTTTGGGATGCGCGCAGGCAAGCAAGGGGGGTCTTGACCTCCTCTCCCCGCCTTTGCTCCGACCAGCACGTGTTGTGTATATTAGGGTGTATGTAGTGGTTTCGTCGTAACCTCTTGGGGCTGTTCTGCTACTGTTATTCGTCATTGTCGTAGTTGTTTTTCTCTTAAGAAATATGTCATAGGCGTTGTAACCTCTTTCCAACGTTGGGTTAGTTACCATGCACCACTCGGGGTAGCCATTGATGTGTGTTTGTGACGTTGTATACGATGATTTTCGCTTCTCGCTGTCCATGTTTCACAAGAGTGGTCTTGTCAGTTTCGTGCTTGTAGCGCCTCTGTCGGCCAGAATAAAACTATACATCTTAGTAGTAAGTGGTGTAATCTTCACGCGTGCATGTTCCCGTAACAGCATCGATTTTCCAGAGCAGCGCCGGGGTTATGCAGGGGGTGGAAAAACAAGCGTGCTTGCTGCATGCTTTTGACGCAGATAGGTACACCTCACACATGGGCATAGACTAATTATGTTTTTGTTATTAAAGCCCAATGCTCATTTCTCCCGTGGAGGAGCAAGGGTGGTGAGTGTTGGGAGAAATGTGTGCAAGAACTGACTCTATTCTACTGCAGGGTTTGGTGCAGTATGGTGAAGGCGTGTATCCAAGTCTGTAACCGTCAGGTGAAGACAGCTTGGACGCCGATGTGTGAAATAATGATCACTCTGTGTTTCTCTACCCGAGCCTCTTGCGTCACATGCGCCAACCACAACGTACAACAGCGGTGAGGTTCCGCTAGTACGCCCAACAGTGAGCGGCCCAAAGCGTTCCTGGCTTGTAGCGGTGTGGGAAATCGAAATTCTTAAGCGGCACACAGGGGGGGGGTGGTATCCAGCGCCATCGGTGAATGGTGTTTTGGTATTTTTTTTTATAGTTTCCCCTACCTTGTTTCTTTCCTAGGGTGTGAGTGGTATATACTTTGGCTCCGGGTTTGAAAAGGAACGTACTACTTTGTAGTGTAGTGAAGTGTTGACAAATGCATTTGAGATATAAAATATTGAACTCGGGACCCTCCCGAGTTCAATAGTCCCGATGAGTACACGCTGCACGAATCGAGGCATCCAATAATCAGGTCGAGGTCGTTGACCATCCATGTGGAGTATGACCCCAACATCCGCATCTCCTGTCAACAAAACAAGACAATAAGTGCTCACGAGCATGGCCGACGTGTATGTAGCGGAGAACACAAGCCCACCACCATGTTGACGAGCCAGGAGAGGAGGCCTCCGTCATGTTCTTCCTCACACAAGATACTCTTATCTCTTCAGCGCAGGAACGCACCCTAGAGGTGCCCTCCTTGGCGCCCCAAAACAACACGCTCAGCAACTGGAATGAACGCCCCGCAAACCTCGCGTGTACAACGCGAGACGGACACGAGATGAGAGCAACCCCACCCCACCTGGCCCGAGCCAGAGCCAGGTCCCGGTGTAGATGATCTATCGCCTTTTGTCCGTCTCTTGCTGGCTGGTGCGTTTGATAAGCATCACAAACGACCGTGCAGCGGCAGCGGTATAAAGTACTTATGCCATATTCCGTTAGCGGCGGCATGGGGCCGTGCGAATGTCCCGTCGAAGATTTGGCGAACGTTCGCCCGCTGACCACAGCAAACAGAGCGTGCCCTCGGTACACAGACATCCACGGTCGGACACGTATTCATTGCAGGCCGCTCGTCAAAGTAAATGCAAAACAATCGTCCATGTTTCGTACTGCGTTTGTATAGCGTCTAAGAGCATGGGCAAGAAGAGCCTATGTACGACCCAAATTACAAAGCTCGCCCAAAGTAATATTTACACGATTCGTACCACCACTCCTATGCTTCGTGCGACCGAACGTCCCACACACCGCCGACCCTCTATTATGCTACAACATATCCTCAACAACGAACGACACGTCGTCGTGGCCGCCGCCGGCACCTCCCTCGTGGTTCGGCACCGGCGGCGGCGGCGGTGATGGCGATGCGTCCAAGAAAATATCGTCCGACAGCTCCGGGTTGTTGAGCACATGCAAGGCGGCGATTACCGTGGTGAGCACGTAGCCCTCCTTACCCATCACCCACGACTCGTCGCGCATGAACTGCTCCACGAAAGCCACCTCGGCGTGCGGGCGGGGCAAGGCCGCCGCCTGCGCGTCATCATCCCCTCCGCCGCCGGCGACAACCGCCACCGTCGTTGCGGCCGCCAGGTGCCGGCACACGGAGAAGATTAACGCGTCGGTCGTTCGCTGCTCCGCAGGGAGGGCGTCGCTAACCCTCTCCACCGCCCGCACGAGAAACCCGAGCTTGTCGCGGCCCGTGCGCGCCGAACCGGCCGCGCGCAGCGCGGACACCACCTCCGGTCGGCAAGTCGACAGCAGGGGCGGCTTGCCGGCCGCCGCCCTCGAGCGCTCCTCCCTCTGGACGCGCCGGGCGAGGGACGCGTCGCCGTCGCGGGCCGCTCTCGAGGAGGCGATGCGGCCGAAGACCGGCCCGTACGTCTCCGAGAAGACCCGCTGGTCGATGCAGTTGACCGCCTGGATCTGCGCCTCGTGGGACGAGGTGAGCTGGGGACACCATGCCAGCACGGCCTGCGTGAGCTCGCGGAGCACGCCGTGGACGTCTCGCAGCGCGTCGTCGTCGCCGTGCACATCTTCGTCCCTGCCTCCCGCCTTCGTGGAGGCGGCGGCGGCTGTCGCCCCGGCTCCAGCAGCGGGACAGCACCCGTTCTGCGGCCGGTCCAATCCGTTTCGATCTGCTCCCGCTCCTGACTCCGTCTCATCGGGCTTCATCCCTCTGTCCGCGCCCGTTGTTGCCGCTACGCCGCCGTCACCTACGGCGTTTTGCCGACGGGGTGGTGGGGCGTTGGCAAGCACGCTGATCGGCGCATCCTCGGGGCTAGCAGAAAGCCCCCCCTCGTCCCTACACCAGCACACCGGGGCTTCGGCGGCGGCCCAGCCGTCCCCGAGCCCGCCTTCATCCTCCTCGACGTCTCCCATCAGCGCCCTCGTCGACCTACTACCACCACCGCCGTTCGCCGAGTGTCTGCCCGCCACTCTGCCGCCGCAGCTGCCGCACACGCCTCCTTCCAGCTGGACCCAGCTATCCATGCGGGACGAGTTGCTTCGCCACGAGTCTCTTGAAGCGACCGCAGCAGCAGCAGCACCAGCAGCACCTGCCGATGAGCGCCTGCCGGCCGTCATCGCTACCGCTGCCGTTGCCGGGGCCGAAGTCAACCCCGCCGCCTCCGACCTCACTACTTTGCTCCGCCGGTGCGCGCGCGTGGCGGCGGGCAACCGCCTGCCGCGCCTGTCGCCGCTTCTCTCGTCGTAATCATCCGCGCTGCTCCGGCCGTCCCCGTCATCGTCGTCGGAGCCGGGAGTATCGCTGCCCTCTCCCGCCACAATCTCCGCCTCCTCTACGAAGCTGAACGACTTCTCCAGGCCGGGCGTGCTCGCGAAAAAACCGCCATCGTCGGTAGCGGCCGCGGCCGCCGCTGCGGCGGGGGGACCCCGTCGACTGCCGCTGCTTCGAGGGAAGAGCGCGACCATGTCGGTGTCGCTGGAGCGCCGCCTGATCGGGACCGGCCGGGTGCAACCGCCATCGCCGCCGCATCGCGACGAGTCGTGCCGGGAGCGGAACTCGGCGAGGAGGGCGGCGTGCAGGTGGAAGAGCATGGCGGTTTCGTCGGCCAGGACCTTGCCCACGACGAACATCGCTACTTCCCCCGCGTTGCACTCCCCTTGCTCCAGGAGCTTCTCCTGTTCCGGGGCCAACTCCCTGCAAATTGGAACACGGGGGGGGAGAGGGGGTGGAGGAGAAAAGAAACGCGAGCGAAAAAAAAAAAAAATGGGGGAGGTCGGCGCACACCCCGACACACCACACGACGGTCTTGCCGCGGACCCCGCGATATGAACCCCCATGATACCGAGCCTGGATTGCTCCTGTTTCATTGCTACTTTACATTCTTGTACGGTATACTGCTGTTGCTTGATTCTCCATGTTGTCGCCATGCCGTATCCGGTCATGCGTTCATTCGTAATTATACACGATCTCTTTATGCCAATTCCGATTGTTCAGACAGAGGTCTAAATCGTGGGTAGGAGGATAGAGCTCTTGATTTTACAGTGAGTCTTGCGGTCATTCACTTAGGCTTTGCGCGCCGACAGCCTCACACTGCAACTCGCATCTCAACACTGTGGCAGGACTGCTGAGTGGAGCTCGATCTTAGCAGCTTGGAAAAGTGATACGCAGATCCACCGAAACATCATCATAATCAAACAACAACAAAAACGACAACAGCAACAACAGCGACAGCGACCGCAACAATCAAAAACTGTTGCCGCAAAGAGAAACGTACCACTTACAGTATCCCACGCCCAGCTGCCAAAAAACAAGCGAAAACAATTAGACCAGGCCGAAACAAAGCAATGCTACGGTAGCTGTTTCAATCCTAACCATAAACCCATATTCAAAATCGTACCAGATAGTCGGCTGGTGCTCACTCTCGACTTTTCCCGCGATACTTGCCCACAGGTCTCGAGGTTCGCGAGCGGCGGTTTCCTCAACCGCCGCCGCCGCCGCCGCCGCCGCCGCCGCCGCCGCCGCCGCCGTCGCCGCCGCCGAGCCATCCGCGCCCTTCGGCAGCCTTATCCCCTCCGCTCCGGCCTCCCTGCGGTTCTTCTCGATACGCTGCCAAAGCCCTTGCTGCACGCTCCTACCCGCCCCGAGGACAGCTCCTACTTGGAGGCCGAACACGGCGCCAACCGGGCCGCCAAACAAGGCACCGACCACGCCGCCGGCGACGCTCAGCTTGGTTACACCCCTGATCCCCATGCTAGCCGTGGTTGAAGAAGAAGCAGAGGCATCGGCGGCGACAGCTACGTCCGTAGCGGTGGTTGGCACGGACCCGCTGGCCCCCTGATTCCCCCGCGCCGACGCGGTATTGCCAGCGTCGCCTGCTGCTGTTCGGGTCTCTGCAGCAGCATCCCCGGCAGGGACGACCGCGACCGAAAGCTCCTCTTGGTGCTGCCGCTCGCCCACCACTGGCGAGGTTGGTCGCTTCCGCTCTCCGAGCCCAAGAGGGCTCCAGGAAAACGACGACCCTAGGTCTTGCACCGCACAAGATGCGGCGGAGGAACGTTGGTGCTGCTGCTGCTGTTGGCTTACAGCAGTCGAGGTTGAGTGGGCGCTCGTCCCGTCGACCGTCGCCCATTCATCGAGGTCGCCACCAGTATGGGCGGTTCCGCCGCCGCCGCCGCCGCCGCCGCCGCCGCAGCTCGCGGGCGATCTTCCCCCCGGTGTTTCGGCGCCCTTTTCGCTGCCGGTGGCAGTCGATGCTGATGCCGATGGCGAGCCGGTCACCGCCGGGGCGGGCGGAGGAGGAGGAGGAGGAAGCCCGAGCTCCGACCGACAGAAGGCGTCGAACACGTCCTTCGTCGGGCACCGGGGCAGCGACGCCGCCCCCGTGCACGAGCGGTGCACCGTCACCGAGCAGGTCAGGCAGGTGCACCCGCGCGTGAACGGCCCCCAAACGAGCTCGTGGCAGGCCGCGCACTTGGCCGGGAGACGAAAGATGCTGGACTGGAAGCTGTGACCGTGGGACATGGCGGCGCACATACCTCCCCCCTTTGGGCCGGCAGCGGCAGTACCGAAGCGTATCACGAGAGCGAGGCGCTCGGACTCGCTGAGCCCCGCCAACGGATCTGATGGTGCCACCGCCGTGCCGTTAGTTTTTGACGCCGTGGCGCCATCCTCTCGCTCCTGCTGCTGCTCCGGCTGCTTGGGTGAACGTATCATGGTCTGTAGGTTGAACAGGAGCAGCAGCGTCGTTGTACAGCAGTCCGTACTCGAATACTCGCTGTCACCACTGCACGGAGAAGGCTACGCAGCAGCCAGTACGTCCAGACGAGGGGGTGCCGCCATCAAGGAAAGTTAAGAAAGGAACATATGTCTCTTCTTCTCCTCCTCGCCCTGCTGTTGCTCGCCCTTCTGCCTTGTCTGCACAGGCCGGCGAAGTCGAGCACGTCGCTCGAGCGGAAGTTCCGCCGCAAGCGGCACCGCAGGTTTTGGATTTTTACGCTATACCCATAGCAAAGAACCGATTCCCATCTGTAGGGTTCCGCCCCTAACGGATATTTAAAATCAAACGCTCCCATTGGATAACCCTCGCTTGATCTCTGTCTCTCTCTCTCTGCTGCAGGCTCTGTGCCCACCACGTCCAAGACTTGAAAGAATAAACAGCAACGTCATTGGCAGCCACCGGCCATGGATGAGACTGAGGCGACATGGGAGCGATTCGTCTCTTGCAAGAGCTTGCTGACCCAGTTTCAACACTTTCAAACTTTGCAGCAGGGCGGCGGCTTCGGGGGCATCTTGTCCTCCAGCTCTAGCAACGCCAACTCGGAGACGTCGGCCTTGATACGCGAGCTGACGGTCAGGCCCGTGTCGAATCTTCTCTCGGACGAGGCTGTGCAAGGGCTGGCTAAACATGATCGACTCGTTGACTTCATCCAACTTGTTTTGAGGTCAAGGTCGAGAAACACGCCAGGCACGGCTGCTCGTGTTCAAGAGATCGCTGTTGTTGGGATCAAGGTGAGCTGCAGTCCACAACAGCACGATGTGACGGCGCTGGGACAAGTTACCTGTGGTAGTCACCCGTCGAGATGGCGCACCGTACACCTCCACCGCCGTGCGCCATGTCGTATTTGTGCAGAGAGGACTTGAAACAAATGCAAGCGGTTGGTACACAGCAGTAGATGATCACACAGGTGGAGGCGCTTGGGGGACAGACGAATTCGCACGATCAACCGGTCTCACGCACCCACCGAGTGGCCTATGGCCGCAAGGTGCTCCAAACAAGAGCAGGCAACCAGGCGTACGTAGCCATTGCAACCTACGAACAATTATCGCCATTCCTATCGTTTTATCCTTGTCGCAAACACCGTCGTGACAACTAGACTATTTGTGTCGTGGAATTTCCGTCCCGTGCATGTTTCTTGACAGCTTTCCTTACATGTGGTATTAAGCGTACACGTTCTGGAAGACCACTCTACAACAGTATCTTACGATGTTTTGTCAAATGGCCTGCTACAGTAGCTCTGGCAGAGTCGGTGTGTTGGTAGTTGGCAATAGACATGCCCGTACTGCAGCTGCCACAACAACTGTCTCCCCCCATCGTTTCGCGGCAAGATTCATATGCTGTACCCCATTTGGTCGCCGCCACCGCCACCAAATTCTACCCTTGTCACGTAGAGAACGCTACCGTACAACACAAACTACATAACCTACCCGTCACTCACATACGCATATAGGTCGAGGTAATTTTACGATACCGACACCTTTAAGCAGCTCTAGCCTAGCTTCGAGCACACACCATGTTACAACAACGTGTCGCAAAACCCGTTGTGAGCCTCCGCTTTCACTTTGCAACCCTTCCCCTGCCCCCCCCCCTCTCCCTCTTCTTGGCATCGCAGGCCATACAGTCTATGGTGTGAGCGTTTTGCTAAACCCGTAAGAACCTCCGTTTCCACTTTGCACCCCTTCACCTCCCCCCCTTCCTCGCATCGTAGGCAATACACTCCGGCCTGGTGGTGGACAAGCCGGCGCAAGAGCTCCAGAACGTCCTCCTCGCCGAGCTGGGCGACATCAGCCCCGACCACGCCCCCGCCATCGTCAACGCCGTCCTCGCGCCACTGCTGGAAGCCTCCAAGCGTCAGTTTCCCGAGAAGGAGATGAGCGAGGAGGCCGCGGCGAGTTTTCTCGTCGTCCTTGACATCCTCCCTAAGGTATGTAGTTTGCCTGCCTTCCTTCCGTGTCTCTACCCACTTTGTGCGGTTATACGCACCATCCCTTTGAGTAGCCCGTACGAGTGGGCGCGCGGGGGGGGTAGGTCCTCATCCCTTTGAGTAGCCCGTAAGAATGGGCGCGGGGGGGGGTTCGGTCCTCCAGGTGCAGTTGGCGGGAAAGGAGATGTTTGTGTCGCTCTTGGTGAAGCTGTTAAAATATCGGTACCTCAACTGTGCGTTTTGCAAAAGGGGGCAAAGGGTAGCTGGTGCTTCGTTATGCCATCAACACTGCATCTTGTAGTCTATCTTCTGAACCCTTGAGCTCCATGTGCTGCGCGCATACACAACCCGTTGCCCCGGGTTTCACAGAACTATCTTCCATGGAAAAAGCTCGAGTTTTTTTATTTATCTCTCAACGCCGTTTCATCTCAAAACTCGGGTGTATGTATCAGGTGCTCAGCGTCACCGCGGGGGTGCCGGCCCTATCTGATGAAGAACCCGTGCCCGAAAAAGTGCGGGGGCTCTCGGGCGCGCAGTACAAGGATCGGGTGGTGTCTTGCCTGTTCCGCGCCCGATGGCCAGGTGCGGTATCGGTGGGCATGTGCCAGACGCTGAGAGATCTGGATCTCGGGGAGAGGCATCTGTCGGTAGCGGTGTCTCGGGTGCTGCGGCACCTGCGCAAGAACGCCAAGCTTCACGACCTCCCGGCGCTTACGTATCAGCTGCTGCTGCTGGCTGGCAGGTAAAAATAGCGTGTTCTGCTGGAGTTTCATTTTTTCCCGTATGGTACAATATGCACTCCGGAATGATTGTTTGCATGTGTATACCGTTGTTGCTTTAAGCTTCATTTTCTCGGTCACGCATCTGACCTCTGCTTGCCCTGGAGCGTATCCCCCTGCTCGCTTTCTAAATCCCGCCCCCACGTCATAAAAAGTGCACGCGGTCATGGGGCTCTCCCAGATCGTCGTCCAGCTACACACCACGCCGTCGAACGGGACGATTTGCTCATGTCGATTCATGCCCGTACTCCCCCCCCACCTACCTCGCCCAATTCTTTTGTGTCACATATTGCTCGCGCGGCATCCGAAATGTGGTTGTGTAGGGGATGCAAGGAGGCCGCTCTCGAGGGCGTGATCCAAGTGTTTAACAGGCTTGACGCGGAAGCAGCTGACCGGGAGGACGCCGCCGCCGGAGCGGCCGGCGGCATCCCAATTAGGCCAATAAGCGGCGGCGGCGGCGGCGGCGGTGGTGGCTCCATCGGTTGTGGGGGGGGCGGGGGGCTCGGGACTAACAGCACCGAGGAGCTCCGGTTCGTGGAGGGCACCATCCTCCTGCACTTCAACTTCGCGATGAAGCAGGACCACAGCCTTGCGAGCTGCGTGCTCAAAGGTTTCCAGAGGAGGGCCGCCGCGGCGGAGGTCGGTCGCGCCTTCACTCCGTTCCGCCTCGCACTCCTGCTCTCCCTCTCTCGCATCCAGCGGTTCCAGCAGCCGGTCCTGGACCTGGTCGAGGAGATCGTGTCCGACTGCCTTGTGTACGACCACCTCAGGGAGGGCTCCGCGTGGCTGGAGAGCGAGGAAGAGGCGGCACGGGGGGGGCGGCGGTGGCAGCGCTATGGCGGTGCCGGCGCCGGCGCCGGCGGGGGTAGAGCGGAAGGAAGAGACGGCGGCGGTGGCGGCGCAAGCGACGGAGAAGACGGTGTTGGCGGCGGCGGCGGCGGCGGCGGCGGCGGTTCGTCCTCCTCGGCCAAGGCGGTCGAGAGGGTGCTCTTGACGGTGGTCGCTTTCAGCAGGGGCTGGGACCACTTGGTCGACTCTCTTCTGAGGCTTGGGCTCAGGCTGCTCGACCGCGGCGGCGGAGGGGCGGCGGGAGTGTCGTCCTCCCCCGGAGCGGTCGGCGCGTCCAGGGGTATGCTGGAGAAGCTCCAGGGGGCGCAGAGCCACCGGGCCGCCCTGCGGGCTTCGTACCTAGGCCGCGTGGTGCTGATGGAAACATTCAAGACCCACGAGGTGAGTTTGCGTCTTCCCCTCAGACTGCTTCGTTTCCAGCCACTTTCATGTACCTAAAATGTAGGTGTGTTGTCGGTGAACGCCTGTTCGGAGTTCCTTTTTGTGCTGAACACGCCAAGTCAAGTCCAGCGGTGGGTACTCTGTTGACTTTCTGTGTTTGGTGCGGTAAGGTTGTTCTTGGGTCCTGTCTGCTCTCGGTCGCCTTTGTTGTTTCACGCTATTTTCCAAAAAAGTGCTTTCGATGTGTTGGGGAGTCACTGCAACTCCTTTCGATGAAATGTTCCGCACGTAACGGAGATTCTCTTGCCCATTTTATTGGGGCACCGCCCCAAAGCGAATCGGGTAACATTTTCAGCAGCCACCCCTCTGTGCCCGGCGGTGGCGTCAAGCTGTCCGTTGGTTTTGGATTGTGGGAGAACTCCTATTCGACTCTGTCATCGATACAGGATAAATTCCGCGTCCGTCACAACACGGTGGCAAGGGGGACAACATGGACTTGTCCTTCCTCGTCACCCACCTCGTTCCTCCTCCTCTGTCACATTCAAATACAACAGTAGCTGCAGTTCTGGTCATCCTTCGACTGCGTGGACGCGTTTGTTGTCATCCACAATAATAACTACTAGAGTAAAACAACGCATCATGAGTAACGACAACAACGCAACTCGAGGCAGGTGGTTCGCGACCAGGTGCTGAGCGCGGTGCTGGAGCAAGTGACGGCTCGCTCGCAGGGGGTGCTGGGCTACGTCAAGCTCCTGGGCCTGCTGGTCCAGCGCTACCCGAATCTCCTCCTCGGGAAGGCGGCGGCCGTGCAGGACGTTTTCGGGTACATCTCGGTGCTCCCGCCGACGGTCGCCGAGCGCTTTCTCCAGGCCGTCTCGCCCCTGATGCGACTGCGCCCTGGTCTTCAGGTACGACGTACTGGTGTACACTACAAGGGGAGGTGGACCTACAGGGCAACAACATCTCTCGTGTTTCTGGGGCAGTTCTGTTTGTTATCTACGTGTTTCTTCTTTGGTGTGTGTAAGAGCCCCGCTTTATCTTGTTGCGGAGGAGCTCGTCTTGTGCATTATCGTGACGGCTTGGCACGGCGATGCTTTAGAGTTCCAAGAAGGGGGCGTTCGTCACCACGCAACTTCTATAGAGAATCTGGTCCCGATCCACTCCTCCCTTACCTTGCACAACCAAGAGGGGGACATTCGTCAACACGCGAGCTCCTATGGAAAGCTGGTCTCGATCCACTCCTCCCCTACACACGTTGTACAACCAAACGGGGGGGCATTCATTACCACGCAGGAGAGCGCTCGTCTCGATCCACGCCTCTACATCGGTTGTATGCTACAACCAACAGGCAGGGGGGCTTTGGTCAGTCACCACGCAGAGAAGCTCGTCTCGATCCACGCGTCCACATACGACGCTATGCTTGTACGAACCCGCAGGACTCGGTAGTCCTTCCTCTGCGCAAGGCCCTCTTCAGCCGCGAGGAACGCGCCCGCCTAGTCGCCGTCGGGGGCCTGGTGCTGCTCTTGAAGGCTCAGAGCCGAAACGCGGCCGCCGTTGGGGGTCGCGGAGGTTTGAGCGGGGGTTCGAACGGGGGCACGCAGATGAGCCAGACGAGCCAGATGAGTGAGGGGCAGCAGGTGGCAATGGCTCTGCCGTTCCCGCAGGCGGCGGGCAGCGGCGGCGGCGGCTCCGCGTTGTCTCTCGCCGAAGGCTTCGGTCTCCTGAGGAGATGCCTGACCCAGCAGATGGTGGTGCGCGCCAAGCTCTACGACGGGCTGTTGTCCTGCTTTGTGCAAGGGTGGGTTCAGATCGTGGATCTCCGGGGGGGGGGGGGGGGGGGG
>CACKRE030005131.1:65278-100518 GCA_902602495.3 Ectocarpus sp. CCAP 1310/34
GGGGGGGGGGGGGGGGTCCTTAAAGCCGTGCATGCCGTAGTCGGTAGACGTTAGACCGTTGGCATCGCATCCCTACAAAGCCGGGGCGGTTCACGCGGGTTTTTGACCGGACCAGTCTACCACATCAGCGCCGTGAGGTACAGTTGTATTCGGAGAGTAGGATGGAAGGTGCGCTGCACCGGAGGGGGGGGGGATCGTGGGGTAATGACGGATTGTAAGCGAGCCTAGAAATCCTTCATGTCCGTGGGGGAGAGTTCATATCAAGCACGAGCTGTGGTGCCAAGAACCACAGAAGGGTTATCGTTCTCGCAAAGACGTGAGGGGTTGGACTTCTTGGTGCAGGAAATTTTGATGTTCCCATCGGTCCCACTCTATCCCCCCCATCGTTTTTGCCGGAACCTCTCCGTTTCTGACGGGAAGGTCGCTCGACGTTCAGGTCGACAGCGTGTCCCTCCTCGTCGGACATTTACGCCGGTTCGTGAGCCTCCCACCGCCGGTAGATGGAGGGCTGGAGGGCACGGGCCCGAGAAACGGCGGGGGTGGCGGCAGCGGCAGCGGTGGCGGCTCACCGCTCCTCTTGGGCCGTTGTCTGGACTCCGCGGGGGATATCGTTGAGCCTCTCCCGCTTCTCCTCGGCTGCCTGCACCGCATGCTGGTGGCGGGCAGGGAGAGCCTGACTGAGCATGCGCACAGCAGCAACAGCAGCCTGAGCAGAGGTGGGGGAGCTGTCGACCCGGAAAACATGCTTGACGATGACGACGGCGACGGGCCTCTGGGACCGGCAGAGGCGGCGGCGGCTGCCGTTGCGGGGAGGCTTCGAGAGACCCTGAACAAGGTGGAAGACGACCTTCGCAGGCTGTCTGCGGCCCTCTCCGGCTGCCCGCTGTCAGAGTTCGACCTTGACAAGGTAGCGGACTTCTCCCCGAGCGGGGGGCTTGCTGCCAGGACGAAGCTGGCCACCGCCGCCCTCCTTTGCGGCTCCTACGAGGCTCTCATGCAGGGCTCGCTCCTTCTCCCGGCGACCGTCGGTGGGCAACGCTCGGCGGCGGCGGCGGCTGCAGTCTCGCCAGTCCATGGCTGCAGCAAGCTCCCCACCCTCGCTTCCGTCCAGGGCGTCTTGCGGCTGTTCGACTGCCGCCAGGCCCTGCTAGATCTGGTTCGACCTAGCCTCCCGACCGCGGCCCAGCAGAGGCCGAAGAAAGGTAACGGCGGGGCTGCCAGCAACAGCAATAGCAGCAGTAACGGTCTCTGGGGTGAATCAGAGAGTTCTTCTGGAGGTGGAGGAGGGCAGCCGGGTTTTTCGGCGGCCGGCTGCTTCGGCCTGACGTTGTACCCGGGAGGCATGCCGTGCCTAGGCCTGGTGTTTGTGGAGGATATGCTGGCGGTGCTCAACGTCGATGCGTCGAGTGGCGAGGAGACCGAGGGGGACACGGAGCGCGACCCGGGGCAGATTGAGGTCGACCTGTCGGGAGATGGTCCGCCGACAGAGGTGGGTTGTCACGGTGGAGCCAGGTTTTGATTGATAGGTCCCGTTGGTTGCCTTGACCAAGTATTTGTCCATTACTGCCACCCGATGTTTGTGAATCGTGACAACATGCGGACTTACCGGTCGCCCCGGTGGTCTAGTTGGTATCCTCGAAACCTTCTGGAGGTCAGGCCAGGGGTTCGAGTCCCGGCGGAAGCGAGCTTTTCTTGCAAAGTGAGTTTTTCTCTCGCTTCCGCTCCTGGCCTAGTGGATAGCGCTAGTTCGTGTGTACACAGAGGAAAGAGAGGGCTGAACTCTTCTCGCGTTAAAAATCGAACGCGAAGCACCGCAGGAGGGTAGGGTAGAGAGGGGCTCTTCTGTGTGACCACGGGTTGGAGTAAACGGCACCAGTGCTGTGAGCGCTGATTTGACGTGAAGACGAAAAAAAAAAAAAAAATGGAGCGTGAGGGAGCTTGTGATATGGGCTTTGTGAGACAGCCCGCGCACGGCAAGCACCGAGCACTACATTAGGATGCCGTGGTTTGATCCTTTGGACGGCGGCGGTACCCCTCAAGAGTAAGCGAAAACAGAGTGTACCGTTGCACAAGACGGGCAACCTCTGGGTTCTCCTCGTCCACCCAAATAATACTCAGCGCCGGAGGTTGCGGTTATCACGGGTTTCCGTTCGTGACTTCACTTCATCGCCACTACCCCCTCCGACGCTGACGTATTGTTATTGTTTTCTCCTCCACGCCGTGTGAAGGCTGTCAGAGAAGACCTCGGTCTGCAACGCCTCGCCCTGGAGACCTGCCGCGGCCACCTGCGCTGCCTCCGCGCCGGGGCCGCGCAGCCCAGCTCCGGCGGCGGCGGCGGCCTCGCGGTCGACGTCGGGGGCGGTCCTTCCGCCGTAGGGGTCGCCGGCGGTGTCCACGGAGGAGGGCCGCGGGACGAGGCGGACGCCGGGAGGGCCGGCAAGGCGGCGGTGAAGAGGTGCGCGGTGCTCGCCCCGCTGCTGCTCAAGGAGTTTTTCCGGCAGGTGGGTGCATCGTGCGAGAGATAGCTGTGGGCGCGGGGCGCGAGTGGGCGACGCGGTGCTTACCAAGACGCAGAGGGGTGTGTTGGAGGTGGAATTGCTGCTGTGAACGCCTCGGGCGTTTGTATCGGTTGGTACTTGCATGTCTCGTGGGGTTGTCTAACAGCCGAGGTCAAACCATGCGACTAGTCAGCGCTGACTAGTCTATTGGCTTCATTTCGGCTTTTTTGGGTGTGGTCGTTGCATACTCCATCGCAATTGATGACGTGTGCACGCACATGCAAACCTCACGTGGCGGCATGCACACAGGTGACGACAGGGAACACATCCGGCGCCGTCAGGGACGCCGCCGCCGCCGCCAAGGCTTCGAAAGGGAAGGGCAAGAGCGGCGGCGGGGATAAGGGCACGAAGAAGAAGACGTCGTCCGCCCCTTCCGAGTCTCTCGCGGAGGTGGCGCTGTCCTGCTTCGAGGAGTGCGTGTGCATCGCGGCGCACTGCTCCCCGCAGAAGGGCACGGCGGCCTCGCGCACGGCCAAGATGCTGGCGGTGAGTTGCTTCTGCGTTGTTCGGGCCGTGTTGTAAGGTGCAGCAGGTAGGGAGGTGGGGTTGTACAATATAGTCAATAGATCGAACGAGACCATTGAGCGGTGTTCCGGTCGGCTTGCCGCCTAGGCCGAAGAAGACTTGGGGACGCAAAACGTGAAGAATGCTTCCTTCCGGCCCAAGAGAGGGGTTTGTTCGAAGCCATTTCGTAATCGGTTACAAACGTAGTGGGCTCTTCACGGATGGAAGGCTTTCGGCGGCCGCACCACCCGCCGCGGCGCTCGGCCGGCCATTCGTTATCCCTGCTGCAGGATAGAAGAAGCGGCCGGGATACGTGCACACTGAGGTTCCCGGGGGGCGTTTCGGCGAGCCAGACGCGTCAGCTCGACACCACCTCCTTCGGAAGAGTTCATATATATACCGGGGTGTTGTCGAAAGCGCCGCCGAGACGAGGTTGTCCTCGGATTGTGGCGGAGCTACCACCGAAACTTGATCTTGATGCCCCCTCGTTCGTCCCTTCTCCCGTTCTTTCGTTCAGGCTGCCTACGATAGCTTCCCCGACTCCAACGTAGCGCCGGCCGATCCCGCCGCGGGCCGTGGCGGGAGCGGAGGCGGCGGGGGGGCGGCGGTGGCTGCTGGGGTGCTGGGCAGACACGCCGAAGGCCTGGTGAACACCTTCGTGAGCCTTGTTGGGGGCGAACAGGTATGAAAACGCTGTTGGTGGCGAGGGTGAAGCTAAAGCTTAGGTGTTGGGACCAATCGGAGTCGAGCCGTGTGCTTCGTGTTTGTTGTTTTTTTCCTACAACGGTTCCTGGCCCGCGTGCGCCGTGGGTGGTTGCGCATGGCGCTACTCGTGCAACGTCTGTTGGCGGAAAACAACAAATGGCAAGCGTGTCCCAGATCGTGCAATTGACAGGTGGGTACGTGCAGATCCCCTTTCATAAAGCGTAGAGTTTCCCTGCTGTCCGTCGACGACGGTTTTCCTCTCTTCAGATAGGGTAGGCTCTACGAAAACTATCGGATCGTCCACCCCCCAGTCAGTGACGTGAGGCTTTGGGCTTCCCTAGATGTGCGCCTGGCCTCGGCCGCCTGGTCCAAAGCGGGTGACCCTCCTTCCCCCTTCCCTCGCTCGCCGTGCGCGGCAGATAAAAGAGGCGGAAACGGTGTGCCGCATCCTGTCGCAGCTGAGCCGGCTGCTGAGGTTGCACCCGAAGAGCCTGGAGACCCACGGGGCGTCCCTCAAGCGCGTGTGCGAGCAGCAGAACATCAAGTGCCCCGGCCTTGCCAAGGCCGTCGTCTCGCTCTACCTTGAGGCGAGCGGTTGACTGTGCCTCTCGCATCGTTGGAACGCTGTTTTCACTACGTAGAAGGAAGGGTGCTCAAGTGACTGATTGACCATGGACAACACTTACCGCCACACAAGGATGTTCGGCCATCCCTGAAAACATGCGCCGCAAGGGTCTTGAACCATGTAAATACCGCGTGCCACCATTCCCTGCAAGTCGGAGCAATTTCCAACGTAAGTTATGATGTGCCGCTTATGTTTTTGTTGTTTGTGAAAACGCCTGTTGCGTGCGCGTGGCTTGCCGCGTGCCGGGGCATTGATTCCGCTCGCCGTTCTGCTGCCGACGAACCGTCCCGTCCGTGTCACGCCAGGCGCACATGTCCATGAAATCCAAGGGCGGGAGAATCGCCGCCCTGCACGATTTGGCGAGGCAGGTGAGAGACTAGGAGATGGTACACGTTGTACAAGATAAGATCGGTACGTTCACAAACGTGTTGATGCATTGTACTGGCAGCAGACCCTAAATTGTTTCTTGTGTGTAGATACTGCATCATCGCTGATACATCGGCTGGGAATCGGGAATGTCGACGAAGTATGTTATGAAACGGGCTCGGCTCTTGCAATATCGATATCACGACGCATTTAGTCATCACCATGGCCGAGTAAATGACCGATTGGGTTCCCTATCCTGTATCCGTATTTTCCGAATCACGACCCACATTCAGAAGAACGAGGGTGCGCTTGCCAATTTTCCTGTCGCGGGTCGCTGCGAGCGCGGTAGGCTTTCTCCTCGCAGAAATCAATGTTCAATCGGTATCATAACCTGTAACGGCTTTTTCGTCGGCATGATGACCTGTAGTATAACTTATTGTGTAGTCACGTAGTCACGATACCCCCAAGGCATCAAACCTTGAACGAGACAGATGAACAGTAGAGCGACCTTCTGCGGGGTGGCATTGTTTTTGCTGCTGCTTCCTCTTTCGAAAGGTTATCTCTGGAAAACCAACCTCTGAGGTCTAACTGAACCAACCGCTCGGCCGTTGGCTTGTTTGCGTCAACAAGAACGTTTTTTCAGGGTAGTACCGACTGGCTGTGTACCTGGTCCTTGGCCTCCGCAGGTCTCGGCTTGCCTCGGCCCCCGGGAGGAGGACGAGGAGGAGGACGATGAGCCTCCGGTGGTGACCTTCCAAGTGATCAACAACTTCACAATGAATGCGATCAACGACGTGAGGAAGCAACGGCCTGCTTGCCATAGACTGACAGCAAGATGTGCCAAATAAATTGAAGAAGAGAGCCACGTGTATGGTATGTAAGAAAGTCTGTGTTTGGCGGCCGCGGTGTTATGATTTGTTGGGTCCTACGATGCCATATTTGGTCGGCTCCTGCGCTGATGATTCTCGCCCTCCTTTTGTGCGTTTGACGCCTCTCTCTCCCCCCCCGCCAGTCCTCTACCCTATTGTATACCAACCATGCCTCTGACGTGAAAGAAGCAATTTGTATACCAGAAAGGCGCCACACGGCATTTCCACCCCACCTTTACAAACGATCTGGTCCTTGGACTGACGGTGATCGATCGGCCTTGTTCTTACGGGCTCGTGTTTGTCCTCCATTCCTTCTCAAGACGTTTGCAGTGACACTGAACCACTGATGCCACCCGTGTGTGTTCCTCCCTATCCCGAGCCCCCCGTCCTTTTACCAATCACATCCAATCCTGTCTCGTCGTAGGTCCGTAACCCTAAGGTCTATCTCTCTCCACGTAGGTTACCGTCGGAACGGTGCAGGCGTGCATCGGCGACGTGGAATACGCGCTGCGCCTGCTGCAGAAGGCGGCCCTGGCCAGGCAGGCCCGCGTATCTGCGCAGACGCCCGAGGGGATGCGGAGCTTGCTTTCTCGCGGTGGCGGCAGGGGTGGGGCGGGAGAATCGCAGTCATCCGGAACGGCTTCCGAGGCAAGTGATGACGTCATCCATGACCCCGGGAGAGGAGGATGGATCCTACCTGGATGTGGTCGCGCGAGTCGGAGTCAATTGTGCCGAGAGGCTCATCAAAGACGGATGGAAAGCTAGTGTATTCTCCGGGAGGCCACCACGTCTTTCTTTCCGGAACACTCATTCTCCCATTATACGAAAAAAATACATATTACCCGCCATCACTACTGTAGATCTTGGCCAAGGCTAGTTTCTTATGTTGTCTATGGGGTACCCCCACGGCGGCTATATAGGTTTCAGTGTATTGTGGGCTTCTTGACTGATCACCTGTTGTTATGGAGAAATTCTTAGATTTTTGGATTTTTAGGCTCAAGTTCTTAACTGCTAAGCTCTTGAGGGATGGCAGACAATCGGATTTTGATCTGGACTGATTTTGAGAACAACCGCAAGAGCACCAGAAAATGCACAAGAGGTACACAAGACCAGTCGGAAGGCATCGCGAAAAACAGAAGTCGTTGATTCTCGCAGGGGGCGGAAGTGGAGGTTGATCTAAACACACATTTCACGCGTCTACCTCCACACGTCTCCATTGAAATCAAGATAAACATTCACACCAGTCTAAATTCAAGTGAAAAGAGCCTAAACGGCAGGCGCTCAAACAAGGTCGGTTCGCGCTAGGTTCTATGCATTCTACTGATGTATCGCTAGAGGACACCCTAAAGTGTATCAGCGCGCTCGAACCTGCTTGTTGGGTGGTGGTATCGAGGGTAGCATAGTATAATAGTGGCGGCCTACAATCTCCGCAAACCTTCCGCAACATAGACCGACACCCTGCGTCTTGTAATGCTTGTGCTCGCCGCCACTGACCCAATATCCTTAACTGCGGGTTGACTGCAGTAGCTCATGACATTAGCTACTGCTGACGACCCTCGTTCAGGATTCACGGTCCGTGGCGGTGGGCACGGCTGTGACAAACTTTTGGTTCCGGCGCAGATTGTGGACTGTTTGCAGAGACTGCTGCGACCTTCGATATTTCAGCTCGAGTGGCAAACCTGAACGTGCCAGCACACAGGACGGCTCTTCATGGTGTCCTCTGCTGCGAACAGTAGAATGCATAGAATCTAAAGGGCGGGAAGGTTACCTTTCAAGTATGAAATAGAGCCAGCAAAAAAATAGCTTGTCTTCAATCGCTTGAACGTGGTGGCGCGTTCTGTATCATGGGACATCAACAGCAGCAGCACCAACGACAACAAGAGCAGCAGCAGCAGCAGCAGCAGCAGCAGCAGCAGCAGCATACTAAATACTCCACCCTCGCCCTCAAGTCCGTCCGTCCCGTCCGCCCTCACCCCTTCAGGACGACCTCAACTCTGACGACGGGTCCTGCGCCGACTTCGGCCGCAACTCTGACTCGGACGAAGACGCCGCTGGGATAAGGAGCGACGGCGGGGTCGGCGAGAGAGACCCCCTCGATCGCAGGGAGACCCTGGTGTGCGACCGCCTCCGCGTGGTGATGAACGCCCTGACCGTGCTGCTGGCGAGCAAGATGCCCGGGAGGTCTGTGGAGAAGCTGGTGTCGAGCGCAACCCGCGTGTTCCGCACCATGACAAAGGTAAATGTAAAGGTTTGGTAGTTGTTTCTCTGCTGCGCAGTAGTGGTGGCGTGTAGATGATGGCTTTCGAACATGTGTGCTTCTGAAGGTTGTCTCTGAACATGTGTGCTTCTGAAGGTTGTCTCTCTCTGCGTACGGTTGTGTGTTGTTTCTCTTCACAAGACTGCCGTGTGTAGATGAGCTTTGTTGAAGCGGGCGACATCTAAGGAGGAGGAGTAGGGGCGGTGTCGTAGCAGCAGAGTTTTGCGGCTATGCTCCCACGAGGCGAGAGGGGGGCATCCGCTGTAGGGTCCACGGAGCGTTATGCTTACGTACAAGGGCCGGAGAGGGGTCTATGCGAGCGACGAGGTCGAGGGGGGCCTCGGCTAGCCCCAACGTTTGTCGAATATTATTCCCTCACTTTTCATTGGTGATTTCCTGTCTTTATATCAGCGATTCCCTCTCCTTGCAATAAGCTTAAGAGTTGCGGCTAACGGAAAGACGCCCGTCTTTGTTGGGACAGAAACGACTAACAGCCCGCAAGGGTCCTTGGGGGTGTTTGTGTGTGTTTCTTTAGTTAGGATCGACCGCGGAAATTGGCTGACCAATGAAAAGACGTCAATCTTTGTGGCGGGACGAACAAATCCAAGCGCTGTCTGATCTTGCAGAACCTACACCCTACACGTGGAAGATTCTCCGGGCCTGGAAGATCGCTCTGAGGACGTATTCGCTCCTGCGAGTAGACCGGCGCTCGCTGAGACCAAACACAATATTCGCCATGAAAGAGCGGTCCTCGTTTACATTTGCGTCGCCGAACTCGTGCATGTGTCAAATCATGCCTTTTCTTCTTTTGGCTGTTTGTTTCCATCCAGGTCCTCAAGGTGCGACTGTCGCTCAAGAAGGCCTACATTGGCGCGGGCCTCAAGCATGTGCTGGCTACCAAGCAGGGCTTCACCAAGGCCCTCCAAGAACTCCTGCCGAACCTGAACGGCGAGGACGAGACGACGAAGACGAAGAACAAGATGACCAAGAACAACGTCACGAAGAACAGCATCACCCGCCAGAGCCGTCTCGTGCCCGCCCTCATTTTTCAGGTGACGTAGAGTATCGATCGGTAGGATTGGGCGTGAATTGTTGTTGTGCGTATTGCTGTCGCCCGTTGTTTTTGTTGCAGGTTTCTGGTGGTGGTGTTGTTCACGAAGTTCGGCCTCATATTCCAGGCGGAACAAAAAAATATCTGTGCATCATACGAGTTGAAAGATAGTGTTGTGCAATATGCCCCTGCTGCTGGCGCGCGACACCGCGCAGATCGTGCAGATCTACGGCGGGTTCTGTGCATGGTATATGATAGCACCTTTTGCGGGGCAAAATTTAACGCCTTTCAGGGTGGCCGAACCCGTGTCAACACCCGTATTCCCGTAGCCACATCTTCCTGTGGTCCTGTGCGTGTTCTCTTCCGAAGACGCCTAAACACGCATCCGATGTACACACGACACTCGTATTACGATTGGAATGTATCGAATGAAAGGTATTGATGCAGGCTGGCCTGCGACACCGCGGAGACCGTACAGATGTACATCGTGGCATCTACGCGCTTCCGACCGTAACCCTTCCTCTTCTGCTGTCGTTGACGGCCTTTCAATCCCTTCATGCACGCACCTACTACCTGGCTTGGTGCTCTTGCAGATCGAAGAGTGCGATGTCCAGCTCCTCCTGCTGGGCAAGCTGTGCAAGGGCTCGCTGGACCTACCCAAGTGGGTGACCAGCCGCGTCGACCGAGACTTCAGGATCAACCAGAAAGTGGTCGCCGAGTGCCAGGAGGAGGTGAGGGCCTCCCGGCAGAAGCGCAAGCGCGAGGCCACCGGCAAGAAGAAGAAAGACACTGGCTCTGCGAAGAAGAAGAAGGACGCGAAGCAAAACAAGGCGAGTTTTGGGGGGTTGTATTCAAAGGTAATTTGGGAGGTTTGTTGTACTCATACATAGTTGGAGGTTTGTATTCATAGGTACAGCAGCTTCAAGTCTGTCTGTGGATAACAGATCAATCTTTAAATAATATGCTACTGTACTCTTTTTGTTTAATGTTGTTTTTTTGAGGACCAGTCGTTTGTGTTTATGTAAGAAAAAAAACAGCGAAGGAAACATGCAATCATAAGATAGACCGCTTAATGAGGAGGCCGGATCCAGCCAGGAAGAATCTTAACCTTGGTCTCACGACACCGGCCGCAGGGAAGACAATCAAGAGAGACATGGAGCCGTGCATAGCCGGGCTCTGTTAGGCCTCAAGCGAAGAGGCTGTGGGGAAACTCCGTCGTCGTGTGGTAGATCATTAGCTAACATTATTTACGTATTGTTGCACGTCATTTTTGGACGGATTTGTTCGGGTTGCAAGAAGCACAATTCGTTATGAGGGCCACGCGGTGGAGGAAAGGAAGGAGGGGCAAAGACAATCGACACTCTCTATCTTAGGCTCAATACTCCAAGACAGAGCAATCAATCGACAATCTCGTTTTCTCAATTCACAGGGTAAGATCCCTCAACGCCTCGTCGAATCGGAGATCAAATCGACCGAAATTTGGTCGGACTGTGGACCAAAAAGTTGCTCCTTTCTTGTTGTTTTTCTGTCTGGCACATCCCGTTCCAATGTGGGTATATCTCGGACGGATAGTCTTTCTGTGTGTGTATTATTTTTCGTAATAATTGCCTTCGTTGTTGATTTACTTCTTGATTTGCTGTTCCACTCTTGAAACCTCTTGTTCGGTCCTCATATAAGTTCACGTGCAACTTCCCGTTCAATTTTTTGGCAGAGCAAAAGGCGGCAAGGAGACGACGGGGAGGAGGAGGATCAGGAAGTAGAGGAGGAAGAGGAGGGAGAGGAGGGTTGCGACGGGGGGGATCAGGAGGAGGAGCAGGATGATGGCGAAGAGGAGGGAAGCGGCGACGACGAGTAGACAAAGTGTCACGGGCGCCCCCCCATCTCGTTCATGACGGCTTCAAAAAACCTTGTCAATAGTACAGCAGTATTACAAACGTGTAGTATTAGCGTTGTGGCGTTGTTCACTTGTTTTTCTTTTCGCGGACGATGAGAAAATCCGTGAAAATATCATTTGCCCGAAAGACGCGCTAGTGTAGGGATCCACATTCGTGTGGGTCCAGGGTACGTTGCGATTCCAAGTCTTGGAGTCTTGGGCAACAGACGAAGGAAACGGCAGAGCGGGCGGACATGATGTATGTACGGGGCAATCGAGCGCGTTTCACGCCATGCGTAGATCGGGATACATACATAGGAGAAGGGAAAGAGGAGGCAAGCAAACATCTGCTGTTGGTTCGGCAGTCGAGACAATTTATCAGGAGGCTTGTGTACAATAGACTACCACGCGAGAGAAACCAGATCAGATATTTGTGGCTAGATTTGCATGTGGATGCGGATGTTGGGGGATTCATGCGGTATGGCTGCAACCATGTGGATGCATATGTTGAGGTATTCATGCGCTATATATAGGCTGCAACCCTATGTGTGCGATTCAGGCAGTACACGCCCTACAGCCAATAACACGATTCGTGCCGCCCCGCACAGCTCCAAATCATCCATTGATCAGCTAGCTACATTGTTGAGTTTCCTGACGATGTACGTTCGGAAGAGCGGGGTTGCACATACACTAAGACGCTCTGTTCTCATCATTCAAGGGACAAGTGCCGCTGCCAACGGCAATGGGGAATGTCAGAAAGAACAGAGGCCAACCCATTCGCACCAGTTTTCACTACTGCTGTATAGTCGAAGTCTTCAATTGAAAATGCGATATACTTTTAGTGTACGCCGCGTGTTGCACTAAAGGCCAACGGGCCGGGAGAAAAAGGACAGTACGCAGGTGCGTCTCTGCATCTACCGTATTAGTTTCAGACCTGGCGGGACAAAAGATTTCAGTAGGGAAAAAGCGCTTGCTTGCTCGTAGAGGTCGCGTTCCCAATCGATCGATTCATCATCCGCGCTGGGGAAAATTTCACCCATTCACCAAGAGATCCACTACTGTGCAGTGCGTTCAACGAGGCGGTAACTGATGATCCTCACCGGCATGAGATGGATATCCAAGCAGGTTGGGAACAAAACTTAAACTTTTGAAAACCTCGAGAAACGACAGTCATTTTTACCGGGCCAGGTTCCCTTCATCTCATGAACACTTTTCAGAACCAGAACACAGCACAAGACACACGCCCTGTGAATACTGCATGCACGCATACACATATTGGTCATTCATGTACACAGAATATGCATATGTGCATATCTACAGGTTACCTGTACAGCGTGTATCTACAACGGATCGAAGGTCTGTTCTACGTACCTGTGTATTGGCGAGACTGTTACAGCTGCATCGTCAGCAAACCCACGGCGGTACCATTCTGCGGAACCCCTTCGCCCTTCCCCGCTTGCCGCATGCCGTTCGTGGTCACTGCAAGCCTGCACCCCAACAGAAGACACCAGACGCAACAACACAGCAAAGAAGACTGCCTCCACTTGCTGCAGAAGAGCTAAGCACACCCTATATTGCCCGTCTTGTAACCATGCGACGATGTCGTGAACTCGGCCATTTGAGGAGATGGTCTTCCATCGTTGTTCCTAAATCAGCACGCAGGACCTACTCCGAGTATGCTCCGGCGGCACCTTCTCCCAACGACCTGAAGGCTCCCTTGCCCGAGAAGTATTCTGTGGGGAAGAATCTGAAGCTCAAGGTGGACCATGTTTGCTACTCGTAGTCACATGCTTCAGCGTTGCTTCGATTGTAAATACTGTGTAGGCTTGCGTCGACGTATGGTCGGCATTGTGACGGCGAACACGCTATGTACAGCAAGCGTGACCGCCGTAGGCAAAGCAATTGTGTCGCCAACAATACTAGTGGATAGCTGTAGAGACTCTACTCCTTCATTTTGTAGCACACATTGAAGAAACGCGCTTCGTGGAGCGCAACCTACGTCTACCTTCACCGTTCCCCCGTATCGTCGGCCCTCGCGCGCGTGTGGTCTTCTTATTTTACGCCATTGAAGGCCGTGCTGTTCCAGTACGATCTCCTGGCGGGATCAAACAATGAACGAAAGAGTATCACCGCGAGCTCATCCCCAAGCAGCAGCAGCATCCCAGGTGCACCTGCGTCGCCCTCCACCAGTTTTGATCCCTTGACTCCGTCCGGAGAAAACCTTGTAGAAGAAATTACGGGCGTCCTGGGCAAGGGAAGAGGGGACAGATTGCAAGAGCTCGGGCGGGCGTTGATAGCCGACCTGAAGGATAAGATGGGAGCTGCTGTGGATCGGTCGTCTGCACCGGCTCCGCCCGCTAAGCAACAAAGAGAGCATCAACTGAGAGCTTCCCAGGACTCAGATCCCAAAGCAAAGTACATGGAGAAGGTGCGACTTGGGTCAGCCATGCACAAGACCGGGGATCTCCACAACACGCAGCTCGTAACCAACGGCAGCGCATTTACGGCCCTCGTGCGTAGCCAAATGCGTTTTCTTTAGCACTCGCTCCCATTCCCTCCTGTGGGTCCTTTCCGCCTGACCTTCCTTCCCGTTCCCCCACCTGTGCTCAACAAGCCACCGTACACAAGTGTCACAGCAGCATATGTTCGAGTGTTGTAACCTTGAGGGGGCACATATATCCAACAGCGCGCCGCTCCATGCACCTTCCGTCCCCATCCGCCCCGTCCATGTTCCAAATACTGAGCCTCAAAAACACCTCTGTTCCGTTTGTTACGACAGCTGCGAAAGAAAACTGGCGCCGGGAGTTCTTCCGCCAGCCCCGCAGCCACCGCCGGCTCTCAGTCCGGCGGCGATGCCGACCTCTTCGCAGCGAGAAATCTCGTTTCAAATACCGAGGCGGCAAACTTGCAGTCGGCTTGGATGCTCAGACAAGGCGCGGGGGACCTGCTCACTTACCTGGCGGCTAGGAGCTTGCGCCTTGGCGTGATAGCGGGACCACAAACGAGCCCCCGAGAGTTCGAGAGCTTTGTCAGGCAGCTGAGGCAGCAGTCCATCCGGCTCAAGACTACCGTTTCGCCGGAGGACTTGGAGTTGGATGGCGTGGAGGCGGGCGTGGTCAGGGCAAGCAGAGAGCTGGGCATGGGAGAAGGGGGAGTAGGAGGGGCCGACGTGTTGTTGGTGGGGTCGAGCAACCCTCTCCTGAGCGCCGCTACCGAGGCGAACATGTTCACCGCGAGGTATTACCCTCCGAACAGCCGGCGGGAAGGCGTGATCCAGACCTTTGTTGTGCGAGATATCGACGAGGTAGGTGGGAGTGGGCCTACGGAGGAGCAGCAGTACATAGGAGGGGGTGATGACGTGTTGTCCTGTCCAGAAACTTAGGAGGAACGGATTCGCGGTGAAATGGGCGACTAACAATTTGGCGATGATTTGATGAGAGCGAGGCAACCGCCGCAGAACCTCAGAAACGTGGGAGCATGCGAGCTGACGGGGAATCCCTTCGGTGGTGCATGTAAACGGGGATTGCAGCGGGGGGTAGCCATCGCGTTGCCCGCGGAAATGGAAATTGGAGTGAACTGATCAGCGCGTGCAAGAGAAGCTCGGTCGGATTTCATTCGGGCCACCATCTAGCACAGCAAACGCTGCACGAGCTGGATGTCATCTTCGGTTCATTGCTCAAGTGATGCACAAGTAGATTGCTTACTTTGCTCGACTCTCGTTCCTACTCCGAATTGCAGGTGCGCACGGTCGTGGAGCAGGTTAACGGAGTAAGTTTTCGATCATAGTATCTACGGCGGAAACCGACCAAGGGCAGGATGCAAACAAAGTCCACAGAAAGGAGCAGGCAGAATTCAACTGGCCGGAACCCTCCTATGATGATATGACGAGAGCGCGAGTGTACTTGTCACACCATTTGGCGTGCCAGCACGCCGCTAGTGGAGATACACGGGTTACAGTACTGTTGTGCTCGTTTTGTGAGCTCTAGTGAACAGTCGGTCGGAGCCCGATGGCCATCGACGAAGAGCACATTCTGGTGGTGCTGGTCATGAAGCACGGAAAGGCACCAGTAGTAGACACGCGTTGGAGGGACGTTTTTGTGGCACCTTCTTGTTCAAAATGGGCGGTGGGCAATCGGGGCTTGATAACCCTGAATACGAAAAAGAAGTTGAACCGATGCTTGTACGCCGAGCACTTCCCGAGTCTCGCTTTACAGAGCGTTTGCTCGAAGACACCCGATCGTTTCCCGCCCTAGCGTGGTCCTGGCATCCGAGCCAATGTCGCGCTACCCTTGCTTGGTTGGAATTACCATGCATCATGCTCTCTTGTAGGTCGCCCTGCCCCACACCTGAAAAGCATTGTAAAACATGAGGGGGACATTTTTTCCTCGAGATTGAATAATGATCGTATGCCGTCAATCCGCATCGCCAAAAATGCACCGAACAGAATCCGTTGATAGCTTTAGAAAAGCCGTTTAGATAAAGCTTCAAAATACCGCTTACTGTGGTCCGGTCTGCATGAGACGTAAATTGTGTACGGGTGTCCATGGAGCTTCCCCCAAAGGCGTTTGTTCTTGCCATACGTTTTGTTTTGACATCATCGTCAACAAGCAGCAGCAGGCCGATTCAAAGAGCAGCTACAGAGAGCGCGCCCGCACCCAAGAGTGCAGAAGTTGAGCCTTGTAAAAAAATCATTATTGTTACGAACTTTGGCTCCATTTACGAGCTCGGTTAAGAGCCCCCTAAATCAAAACCTATATAGCGACCATTCGTAGCATGCCCATATATATTACTGTAAGAAACCCAGTCTCGGCCGAAACTAGAGGAGTTCTCGAGCGCGGGCACGTTCTAGTCTATATATATTAGACTATGGCGCGAAGAACCCCAAATCGAAACAAATACACGTAGTCTACGGCAAGCAGTTCTTGAGCACATTTCGACCGGGCCTTGATCGCGGCTTAGGCTTCCCTTCGTCCAAAGGCAAGTCAGGCGGACGCTGATCTACGCCATTTTGTCTACACTGTACTATGGATACAAATGAGAACGTCGCAGGGGGGTGGTGATATTTAGCGTCATGTTCGTATGCGACATGTTGAACAGTAAAGCAGCAGAGAGATTGCACATGCATGCTTATATACGGTCCTTGATGAGGGTGTACATAGTGATATTGAGGGACCGTCCTTGTTGCGGATTGCGGAACAACAGCAGTTTTCCGTACCTGATGCGGCATAATCGTCAGAGCATGTAGCGATTCCGAGCGAACCCGTACGGCAGTGACGTATGCATTGCTGCTGTAAGGTACCCGTGTCCCTGGACTGCTCTATATGAGTACGCTTGGTATCCTGACACCTGACACACATCCTACTGTAGACACCAATGAGTAGTACGAAAAGCGTTCCCTGTGGCCCTTCAGTGCTAAACTGTTGACAACATAGGCCTACAGATCACAGGCCTTCCGTCCGCTCTATCGGTCTCTGCTGCAGACCTCAGATCTTTTTTCGAAATAACGCCTGCTCCTTTTGAGCGGGATACAGGGGACGATTCGCCTGCGCGCGCTTTTTGCGGTGCAATTTCGAAACTCGTCGAGTCAAGACACCCATCACACATCACACATCCTGGTTAGATGTGAAGCCGTCGACACCGGGGCTTATCTCTGGGGAAAGACATATCAGAGCCCCGCCCATGCGGTTCCTCATTCCATCCCGGATGATCTGTCAGCTGTCATCGAGGATATCTCCTTTGTATGTCATCCTCTCCGCTAAAGATCGCGGAAGCGAGTACGGGCGACGAGGCGCATGAGGGACATTGCATGCGGAGCAAAAAGGACATCAGCAGCATCGAGGTTCGGCGGCAGCAGCACGAGTGCGACGGCTTGAACGGTGACCATGACCCAACGGACCGCCACCCGCGTTCCCTCACTTCCATGCTCGCAGATCCGCGGCGCGGCTCATCCGTCGACGTTGTCGAGACGGTCCAGCCGGGGGGAGAGTTAGAGGGTGTGAGCGAATTCATAGCGTTGAGTGAAGGCTTGCCACCTTTCCTTCCAAGCAACAACTACAATCCCAATTCAGCAAATGCCGACAATCAAAGCAACACCCACACCTTCCTCACGGATCTATTTCCTACCGGATTCACGAGCACTTCGGCGGCAGCACTACTACGACCTCCAGCAGCAGCAACGAGTCCGGCACACCCTGACAGTGCCCGCACCGCAAGCGTACCTGCGGGGGAGAAGCGAGAGATAGAGGGGCATCAAATGTGGGCTTGTTTCACGCCAGCTGCTGTCACGTCGTTCTCTCCGAGTGGCGTTGCTATAGACAATCGGGGTGAAGCATGGCGGCGGCGGTTGACTGACGAAGCGAATGACAAGACTCACCGCACATCGTTCCTTGTCCCAACCGTCGATCCGAATTGGGCCTCTCCGCGGCAGCAAAGAGGAGGTTGCGGAAGACAGCAACAGATTCGCCACCAAGAATCTGATGCTGACAGTAAGTTCAGAGAGAACATCCGGAAAGCTGGGCCAATCGATGTGGTTTCGCACGCGGCTATGACAACGATGGCCGGGCGACCACCAGTAGCAAGAGCAGCAGATGGTGTGGTCGCGAGGAGCGATGAGCCCCTCACCTTGGTTGGCGACAGAAATCACGGGGAGACCACTGAAGCAAGCACGATCGGACGAGAGCGAGAAGCCGAGCTCAAGCAAGCCCTAGATCGAATAGTTCTACAGCTTCTTCAAAAGGAAGAGAGGGTGCGAGAGAGGTTGTGATTTCATGGTTTGTGATGGGTTGCTGCACGTGAGATGTACGCGCAAATATGTTGCTGATAGCAGCCAAGCTTCCGTTCTGCAACCAAAAGCTAGGCCGCCTCACGCTCTTAGTATCTGAAAACGCTAGCCTCTTGCTGCGCATATCCCCACGTCTGTCAATAATCTCGTGTCAGGTCTTCACCGCTATCCCTTTGTTGTGGTGTAGCACCGAACTGCGGCTTGTCCTCGGCACGACCGTAACAGAATAAAAAAATTATGTTTCCAGTGACATGGCAACAGGTTTCACTTTTCTATTGTATGAACCCCGCTGTCGCTGCCGCTGCCGCCACCGCTTCTGCTATAACTGCTGTGCATGGTCCCAGGTTAAGTTCCTTGAGGCTGGTCTGAAGCAAGCCAAACAAGACGAATCGGGGCGGAATGCGTTGATCAAGCAAATCACCACGCTTGAGGAGGAGAATAAACAGTTCCGACAAAGGCTTGACATGCGCCAGGACGAGGCCCTGGTAAGTGCGTTATCGCGTTAATAATACCGTACAGTGTTGTGGTTGAAATTTTAAAACCGTGCCATATATGGGTCAGTATGGACTGCATGAGCTTGAAGCCAAACAAGCGCGCATGTCGCCTTCGCAAGCATGTATTTGGGCAAGGTACACGGTGTCCTCATTGGTTCATCAAATGAACACCGAGGTATTGGCACATGCTGCGTGCATCACCAATCATAATATGGGTCTTCGCCAACTCGCCAACTATGCAGCTCTCGTCGCACTCCTCAATCACACCAAGAGCACGCCGGGATTATCGTGAAAATACCCTTGTCCGTGCACATACCATCTACCAGGAATGGCGAGAACGAAGGCAATCACTTGAGGCCGACAACGAACGCCTCAGCACCGAGCTACGCAGCGCACTGGGTCGCATCACCCGCCTCGAAACCGAAACCCGCCGTAAGGATGCCTTGTTGACGGAGGCGCGGGACAGCGCCACCGCACGAGCAGAAAAGAGCTCGAGGTTCGAGACCGAGCTCCGCCGTAAAGACCAGCTCTTGGAAGAGGCCGAGCGAGACAAAAAGCGAGCTTGGCAGGCCACAAACGCTTCAGCGGAAACAGTGAACGCCGCCATGATGCGGGCCAAGGCGGCTGCCAAGGAAGCCTCCGACCTTCGTATTCTCCAAAACAGTGTCCGCTGGCAGGATGCTAACAGTGGCGAAAAGCTTCGCTTTGAAGGTCGGGCGGTGAACAAGCCAGGTAAATCCTTAACAGACGCACTGGCGGCTGCGGCTGCTGACGGCGGTGGACCGGAGGCGATGAGGCGCAGCTGGGGGGCGGTCGAGTCAGATCCTCTTCACAACGTGCCCGCGGCGGGGCGAGATGTTATTAGGAATCGAACGAGCTCCCTCGGCTCGGCAGTGGGGCGCTCGGTGGATCACACGGCGGCGGTGGACATTGTGAATCACGCCAACAACAAGCTTACGCGAATTGCAACAGCAGGCATCGAAAATACTACAGCAGGGGTGAACCATATTCCTCCGAGAGACGTCGCCACGGCAGTCGGTCAACCTGCAAGCCATGGCGTTTCTCTCGGGGATATCCTCGTCGAGAGGGAAGAAGAGAACGACGCGTGGCGAACAGATGTCGCGGTGTCGTCCTCTTCAAAAGAATCACGGGAGACAAGAGAATCAAGGCGGTGGGTGCATGCTGTGATCGGGCCAAACGCCTCTCCAACCAGAGCAGCAGGACGTGAGCTTTGTATTGTTGGAGATAGGCAGCATCATGACTCAGCGGGGGTGAAGGGGGCATTAACGGGGGCAAACCCGGCATGGACCGACATGCCACCCCTGTCGCAAGGCGGCTCCCCCGAAGCGATCGGAGGGTGCGGCGATCGCGATAATCTCGGCTACGGGCGGCGTCTGTTTGAAAGCAGCGGTGACGGTGCTGTAAATAGTACGCCTATCACCCACGGGGAAGAATGTAGAACAAGCGAGGAATGTCGAGATCATGGCAAGGTCTGCAGTGGGCATGGCGAGCGTACCATGGATGAAGTCGGGCTTCGGGACAAGGCGCGCGCCTGTGAAGATGTCATCAATGATGCATCAACAGCTGATTTTTCTTTCATGATGCCAAGACCCTACCCGGCGGCCGGGTGCAGGAGGGGTCGAGACTCCATGTCATCGCGCCGTAGCAGCCTCAGCGGGGCTGGTGCAGGAGTGATGGAGGTGACCGGCGAGGCATGCGGTCTCGAACCCGATCGGGCAACCGACGTAAGGCAGGTCCTTCCCACCATTTTGGACAACGAGGTTGGTAGCCCACAATCTTTCGACGAGAGCCAGGCAACGAGGAAGGGCCTCATGAAACATAACGCATCACAATCCACTGCTGCATCGGTCAAATCGGATGCTGTGGAAAGTCGAAGCCCGAAAGATCACAGTAGGCTCGGGATGTCGGCCTTCACGATGAGGGCATCAGGGCCTTGGCGTAGGCAATCATGTGCCGCAGTTCCAAATGAGCGGTTTTCATCTGTCACCCAAGGAGGGTTGCGCGAAACGAGCGACTCCCCTGGTGTCTCCGACAAGGAAGCGATAGCTCGTCGTGAGAGGCGGGCGTCGGCCCCGTTTGCCACGGATGCAGCAGAGCATGAGCTTCGGCCAGCTCGCGAGGTGGAAAGAAAACTTACTCTCCTACAGATGGAAATATCTCAGGTGGGTGACATGTGTAGAATCGAAATCTTGCACTTCTCGTTGGCCAACTCACTGTTATGTTGCCTGTCCGTTGAACGCACGGTTTTGGCTGGTCCTTGGCGTGTACTGATTGAAGCGAATGGTCTCTCAATAGACGTGACAAGCTAGAATGTCGTCATGCAAACAAGACACAAACCCTCCACGAAAGGGCCACGGCCAAATTCGTGCGCGCCCCTTGTTGGCTCTGCAAAGCATGGAAAACACCAGTGTTGAGGAATCGAGGACGAGGAGTGTTTCGTCGTTTTCACAAATGCCACTCTCTTTTGAGGTGACCGTTCGGCTGACCCTCGTCGTTTTCCTTTGCCCTCACTCAAAACTTCGCCGAATGACTCGCTCGCTGTGTGCCAAAAGCTAGAAGCAGAGCAAACTAAGCTACTGCCGAAGACGAGCAAGACCATGCAAGCGCGCGTGCAAATACGAGAGATAGAAGGGCGCTTGGCTGTTTTGGCTAAGGAGTCTTCCAAGCTTCGAAGGGTTTTACGAGAAAAACCGTGGACAGCGTGACGGCAAGTTAACGAGAACAAAACATTGAAAAATCTGTCTTTAGTTCGCCTAGCGATCATGGGGAAGTGGGGACGATAAAAAAAGGCCATAAAATATCGTTGCGCGAAACTTGGGCGTGTACAGGAAGCAGCCTTATCTTATCTTATGAAAAATTGAGAGTGTGTTCGCCTGCCCAGGCACCGTGGAGCAACGGTGGGCAAGAAGCAGCAGATAGATCATAATGTTATTGAACTACCATCAGTCAGTGTGTCCCGTTCGCTAGTACCCGCCACGGGAAAGGCATCTGCGACAGGTCATGTCTCCTGTCCTAATGCGAACCAAGGAGCTTTGTGTTTTGCGAGACTACTCACAATCCCGCCGCCCTATCACGAGCATGGTGTCTCGTCTATCCATCATCCTACAATACCCGTTCGAAACAATCGTGTACTCTACGACACCGCGGATGACAAGGTCGACAGACACCTATCGTCTCTTGACTCGTCTTGGATCTTCTGTACAAGGCCTGGCAAAACGTCAAAAGTAGGCAACGATACGGAGCTTTCCACTGGTGATCTGAAAACACGCCCCACTTGCACCATGAAACAACACGCCCATGTTGACGCTACATCTTCAACTTGGGTCTCTTGCTCCTGTGTCTCGCGTCCAGATCTCGCAAGCGTTCTTCTATCAAATCTAGGTCGCCATCCACTCGCAGCAACTGCTTGTCCAAAACCGCCGCCTGCTGGTGCTCTCCCCGCTGCTGAGCGCCGCCAATGTGGTACAGCATGTCTTCTCGTCGCTGAAGGGTTGCCTCGTATGCTCGCTCCAAGTCTTGCCGTTCTTTGAATTCGGCCTTCACCTGTACGCGGAGAGCATGGAAAGTAATGTGGAACGCGTCATGCTTCGTTTGAAGCGTGGACTTGTTTTGATCCGCGGCGCAGTCACATAAAAACTGCGACTTGCACATTGTGCCGAAACAAGCGCGCTGATAGCGAAAATGATTCATGAGTACCTACACAACATTGGACATAATCGGACAACGCAAATGCCGCAAACGCGCCAGCTGCGTTCAAAAGTTGAAGGTGTACGCGGGTCCGCGGAATAGAGGCGACATCGAGAGCTATGGGTTTGTGGGGAGAACTGCAGTTACGCACCATTGGCGTGCGAGTGATCGCACACCAAAGCTTGATTTCTCCACAAAGGAGTTCAAAAGCCGACCGATACGTGAAAGGGAAACTCCCTATAAGGTCTTTCCAGCGCAAGTCTTTTCGGCATTGGCAGCCTCTTGGTTGTGGAACCATCGAGCTGTGAAAGTCGATCTACGGGATGTTCGATCACTCGCGTTTTTACGGTGCATCTCGGCTGCGTACTAGCCGCGAATGATGAACGACGAATTGAAATTAAACATGAACAATCCTTTTCCTCTTTCTGTTGTACGTAGGAGCAAGCACGCCATCATCATTCCCCTCAGTGTTGTTGTTTCTCACATTAGCTTTAAAGTCCACAAAAAATGGGGAGCTCATGGTATCACAACCCGGCACATACGACGCCGCGGGGAAACAAAACATAGGGTACAAACCACTCGGAAAAAGCAACAAAATGATACAAAAGAAAAACACAGGTACCGCACCGACCGTTCGAGAAAAGAGCCCTCGGAAACCGATCAAAATAATACAAAAACAAACTTGAAGGAGGACGCTTCCCACACCCGCTTAAATAAAAAATCAAAGGGTAACGTAACCAGCACCAGGCACTACGCACCAGGGCACGGGAATAACGGAGCAACAGGACAAAGAGGCGGCAGATGGGCAGAGCCAGATGTACAAAAACAAAATGCGTGTAACAAGGGCTTTGACATTGACGACAGTTACAATAGCAGTGACGAGCGCCAGACGAAGCGGGGGTGCTGTTGTAGTTGTCCTGTACTTCGAAGGTTGTACATAGTCGAGTCTATTCTCTCTCTCTCTTCATCTCTCCATTTCTATGTCATTTGTCTCTTTCAGTCTCCCTCTCTTCCGATCTGTCGTCCGTTCTTGCGCCGCCCGCTTGGCCTGTGGCCACTGGTTGTATCGGATCCTGAGATAGTGGGGACTAAAGGAGGAGTTCTCTCTCACTGCTGTACATCAATGTATCAATGTACCAAATGCTGTACACCATTCAAATATATTTGGTAGGACCAAAGTCTGTGAGCCGAAAACAATCACACACCAGGGTGGGCGGGGTTGTGAAGTAAATGGAACGTCAAGATGAGGTATCTTGCGTGGGGTTGGGTGCAGGTTGCTGGGGAGATGTTCTCAACTTGTTTCGCGCACACCTTCGAAAGTGAAACAGTCCCCCAGCACGTGTACATCACGCTTACGTAGATCCCCAGTAGAAGGAGGAAGGAATAAAGAAGTACCCGGACGTCGGGATGCGCCAACAGGTGAGAATCCATGTGCTTGTAGTGTGGCGGGGTAGTGGTGGAAGAAGCAGCAAAGTCGAACGTCGACGGAGTGCGGACTGAGTGGTAGGGGGTGCGCAGCTGCGACTGTCGTTGGTCGGGGTTTGGTACATCATTTGTTGTTGCGGCCGAAACCAAAGACGACAGTCCCGCGCCACAGCCAGCAGCCAAGCAGGCTTCGTGCTCGCCTGTTAGGCCTGTATCCGGAGGTATCATGGAGGATAACAGTGGATGCATCGGCGAAAAACTCGCGCCATTCAATCCGAGCAGTGATGCCGTGATACGGATGGCGATTGAGATGCTTCAGGTGAGAGAAATCGTCTCTTTCTTGTACCATGATGTTCACCCTCGGGATGATACACAGCAAGTACCTGTGGTACCCACATCCCCCACTGCTTCCTGATACCTTAGGCCCACACCTCTCCGCATGCGTTGTGCGATTCCTGCTTGCTGCAGCTAGCGAAGGAGAGCATCCTCTACGATCTTGGATGCGGGGATGGACGACTACTGGTGGAAGCTATCAAAGCGTCCGGAGCCCGAGGGGTAAATATATGATGAGTACATAACTGAGACAAGCAAGAACATGTGTATTCTAGGAGCCACAAACTCTTCGTGAGCTGAGGTCCGAAGAGTAGTGGCTATGACCTGCAACTGGAGACTGCCTATTCACTTTCCATGCTGTATGGCGAGCAATGCCAAGCGTGACCGAGGTCATTGTCGGTGGGGTTAGCGCCGCTGTCGTTGTTGTTGTCGCCACCCTCACCGGCCAGCACGTCCAGCACGTTATACGGGTTTGCTGCTGCTGAGGTTGCTACGCTCGCGGTAGCGCCGGCGGCGCCACCAGCTTGTCCCGTTTTTGGCTGTCCCGTTTTCGGCTTGGCCGCGGGTTTGGCGGTGGACGCAGCAGCAGGAGGGGGTGGCGGCCTCGGCTTCTTTTTTCTTTCTTATTCTTGGGTTTCTGTTTCGCTCCTCCCATGTTTCGTGCTACATGGGTCGTAGGAAGCTAGCTAGCAATAAGATGCTTCGTCGAACACCAATATCGAGCCCTCAACTCTGGATGAGGTGAGAGTTCGGAGAGTGGTGGCTATGACCTGCCACTGGAGGCTGGCTTTTTCCTTCGGTGCTCTATGTGGCGAGGAATGCCAAGCGTGACCGAGCGAGCTGTGGTGCGGAGTGTGGGCGAGCCCTCGTGGACTCATTTTGCCAGCCTCCAACAGATTCATCGACTGTTCGCAGCTCTTGGGAATCAAAAGAGTAACGAACCCTTAGGAAGAACCATGATCTATGACTACAGATCCCTCAGATCCTATTCTTTATGTACGTGTGCCTGTACTTCCTGAATATCCATATCCTGACCTCCACATGTCTAGTACAAAAGTAAGCGTTAGCTGATTTACCTCGCAGCGGAATGCAAGCAGAGCATTGTACAGTCTGACTTTCTTTCCTGCTCAAACCTTTCGAGAATGTCCGATAGATGCATGTTTAACTGAAGAAGAATCTCTTCAAAGGAACTTGATTTTCGTCGCACGTATCCGGTCCCTCCGTTCTGTGTGCGTCCGTCGGTTCCTGCTAATTCTCCCGTTTTCCTCTCCTTTTGGTATACTGGTTGGCCCCATTTGGCGCCAGAATAGAAACGCCCATTTTTATCCCCTGTCTAGGCCAGCGCAGTCCTGAATGAATGTATGTGTCGTCCCTGAACCACCAGGTTGGAGTGGAATATGACAAACGCTTCGTAGATCGTGCTCTTTCGCGGGTGGCTGATGCGCAGCTGGAGCACAAGGTCAGGAACAAAACGGGTATGCATGTATTTCATAGCACCTTCTTGGCGTTTAGTTTATATGTTCTCGTCAACATGGGCAGCCATTCGCGTGCAGTCGCGTACGGTACGGGTATAGAATCAAGTACATAACGTCAATTTCGGGTCGAGGCTCAATCTCTCGCTTTGGGTAGAGAAAAAACAGCCTCAGCCGCTGAGTTTCTGAAAACGAAGAGCGTTATTTTATCTGCGGTGTTACCGTGAAAGTGCGTGTTATTGCACCCATCGTTGACTTCGCACCCATCGGTGTCATGGCACCGGCGTGCGCAAGAAAACGAGAAGGGCATGACTTCATTGCATGTCCGCATCGGTATCGTTGTTTACGCACCCGGTATCGTTGTTAACGCACCCGGTGCGATGTCAACGTTATAAATTCTGCTTAGAACGTAAATGTGCGTGCTTCCGCGATGTACCCGTACTCCCCGGGCCACTTTTTGAACTGCATGTAGTGAACGGCTGTGGGGTGACGGCAGGTATCAATTGGGGTGCCATTCCCTCATGTATTTATATTGCACCGTCGAGGTGTGCGCGTAGAAATGATTCAAAAAATTGTTTTTTAACGGGATTCCGTACATCGAATGCACTCACTCAATCAACCAAGCACTCAGCACGCATCCCGCACCTCCAACCGACCGAGTAAAAAGGAATTCGTAACAACTGTACCGGTACCGTACCTCTTGAGGAAGAAAGAGGAAGCACCAGGCAACAACTGAGGGGCTTGCGACCAACGGAGAGGCTAGAACAAAACCGATACCGTACCGTATACCTTTCCCAGCAGGGAACCACAGCGTATTTCGTCTTCGGCACACGCTACCCCAAACTCCCATCGACCCCATCACCGATGACAACTCCGGGCTGGTTGCACGGTACTGCCTACGCATGCTCCTACTGTACGAGGTACTCCCCATGAAAGACAACCTCGATCTATTCGCACCTTAAAATGGCCACGGTGATACTCACGTATCGAAGCCATCGGTGTCATCGCACCGGAGGTGTATTGGAAATCAAGAACGAAATTATTTCATTGTATTCCGCACTGGTATCGGTGTTATGGCACCGGGGTGCGATAACAAGCCAAGGTAGGAATGCTGTAGAAACCGATCGCACCCCGGTGCCGTAGCACGCACATTTATGATACTTCCGTTTAAGATCCTCTGGGTCTCATGACCATTTTTTCACCTACACCCAATTTTCGCCACCGTTGGCTCTGAAAGGTACATACTAAACAGAATCGACAGCAAGCGGCGATGCCGGTCTTCTTGGCGCCCCAATGTATTGCATCCCCCCCCCCCAAGTGTTCGCACCGCGGTCCACCAGCGACGTGTGTATGAGCGCGAGTTTTCTCACTATGCACCATCAAGCGCGTTTACCGGCTATCCGAAACTGAGGAGACGTACGGAATATAACGCGAAGATACGCTTGCTCGCTTTCCGGTCATCGGACACTGGGCTCCGCCGGCGTGGGGGCGCGGACGAGGTTGGACGAGGGCATCCAGTCCCCGGATAATGCAGAAGACACCGCGTTGTAAAATTTGTCACGTTTGGGGTGAATCGACCACTCCTGTTCTCCTACTGCAGTATGTTCTGATCTTGCCGCCTACATGAAGATTAGGCTTCGTTCCTTTCCCCCAAGTTCTTACGTTTCGAGGTTGTCTGAGCCTGTTTTTCTTGACAGAGTTGTTCTGTCCATCGTAACACACTCTGAGTTAAGCAAGCGCACCCGGTCCGGTCGTCTGTATTCTCTACCAATCTGTCTGCCGGTGGGAAACGCATGGACACGCGGCCGGAAAGCAGATCAAGGTCGTTCACGGCAACGTTCTCGATGCTGATATTGTCGAGGCCACGGCAGTGTTTATCTACCTCGTCCCCGCAGGCATGGCGGCATTGAAAGAAGCTTTGGTCTCTGTTTTGAGGGCGGGGACCAGAGTTGTCACCTACGGTGAGCGCCGGTGCCATGCTTGCCGTAAATCAGTGATGATCTTGTCTAGTTTATGTAGCTTTTTTTTTTTCCGTCCCATCTCTGGCGCCACCTGCATACTGAAGCTTTGGTCTGTTTTGAGGGCGGGGACCAGAGTTGTCACCTACGTGAGCGCCGGTGCCATGCTTGCCGTATATCAGTGATGATCTTGTCTAGTTTATGTAGCTTTTTTTTTTCCGTCCCATCTCTGGCGCCACCTGCATACTGAAGATTTGGTCTCCGTTTTGAGGGCGGGGACCAGAGTTGTCACCTACGGTGAGCGCCGGTGCCATGCTTGCCGTAAATCATTGATGATCTCGTCTAGTCTATATAGCTTCTTTTTTTTCCGTCCCAGCCTGGTCCGGTGAGAACCCGGCGTGCTCCGTCCCGGCTTTGTAGGGATGCGAGGTCAATGGTCTAACGACTACGGCATGCACGACTATGAGTACACCCCCCCCCCCCCCATCTCTGGCGCTACCTGCATACTGCTCTTCAGTGCGCACTGGATGTTCGCCGCGTATGTGCACTACAACTAGCTAGACGCACCGTGCGGATTCACACAGGAGGGGGTACCCTCGCCGAGGTTTTTCCTTCTCTTTATCTTCTTTTGTCCCCACCTACCTCCTGCGGTGTCCGCCTGAGATATTTGCATCGCGAGAAGGGTACAGCACTCCCTTCCCTCGCGACGGTCAGGTCGATGTCGACAATGAAGTCAATCAATTAATAAAAAATGTAGATTTCGAGAGAAAAAACTCACCACGCCGGGACTCGAACCCATGACCTGGCCTTTAGAAAGTTGCGAGCATACCCACCAGACCACCGGACCGGCCTTCTGTACTATGCACAACGTCGAGTCGCCTGTTTGTTGCGCTGATGGCCTGTTTCCCGTCACAAGTACGGCAGGAGCATCACAACATGCTGTTCCTATGTAGTATACGAGACAACGAGTTACGCGGGCCAGCTGTTATCCTTGAACGACGTGGATTCAAGCCCGCCTTTTTTCCTTGGCATAATCCCGCAGTACGCGGTTGCTTATGGCTTGACTGTGATGGGCTGCTCCTAACCGTGTCGAAAACAACAACTGCTTGAGAAGAATTCGTTGACACTCAATGTCACAGCAGTGTCACAACAAGTAGGCTCCACCTTTTGTCTTTTGCCCTTTCCAAGCGCGCTTGTACACGTCCGCGTCGCGCCAGTTTTTTCTATGCCAGGATTGGATCCTGTCCGAGTGGAAACTTTCAAGGCGACCAAGATCTATCTGTATACCGCAGCTTCGGTGGCAACCCCCGCATGATGAGCTGGACCACGAAGAAGTAGGCCAAGATGCGGCAAGCCCACGAGATGAGCTGCGCACTTCGAGGGAGTCGCCGGGAAGTGACCTAAACGATATGGAAGCTTCACTGTGAGCGTGCAGCAACGCGTCCATCAGCACGGACGGCAACGCTCTCCTGCGTGTAGTCCGCGTGCTACCACTGGCCCACGTGTAGTTTCTTTAGGGCTGGGGCCCTGAAAAGGAATGTTATGTCAAAAGACTGTACCTCTGCCACCAGACGCTGGGTTTCGCTCCGTGCCTGAGGTCCTACTGCGCATGGGGAACGGGCAATCCTGTCCGGAGACGGAAATTCTTGTACATAATGTACAGCGTGTTCGCTTGCAGAGTATTCGGGCTCCCCGAGCCGAAGTAGAAACACCCACCATGTAGTCACCGAACGAGGGCAAGAGACGGTTGAGGTTGGTTGTCATCAATGTCGTCCCATGTTATCCGTGTCTACATGAAACAGTATGTTATTCCTCAAATCCAATCTGCGAAGTGAAGAACGTGCCTACTCTTTCCATTTGCGTACAGTAGCAGACCATGAACCTTTTGAACTACACCCAGAGTGAGCAGAGCCAACCTGGATGACTGCGTTCGGCATTAAGGTCTGTGTGTTTGACAGGGTCACATGATGATTGTTCGTCACGTCGCTCTTGACAGCAGCATATCTGGCGATTTCTTTTTGGCCACCAGCGGAACAAACAACGGAACTCAAAACACTCTCGGAGTTCAGGTCCATGGTAGTACCATCGTTGGGCGGTTACGGCAGCAGTTGTCTATGTCTGTTTTTCACTGGTGTCGCAGTTGTTGTCAATGCCAATCGTCCCAAATGGCACATGTCTGGGCCAGAGCAGTGTCACAAGGCCCTTTCTATGCCTCGGACCTACCACAGGCTCCCGAACCTTCCACAAGGGTCTTTTCAACAAACAGGTACTACGATACTCTAGTCCTTGCCGTCCACGGACGTGTGCCCCGTGCAACGCTCGACAATTCACGACTCTAGAAAGGAGACAGCTAAATCACGTGAGGTACACCAAACGTGACCACAGTCAATACTAGTAGACAACACCATCGATCATCACAAATCGTCACGGATCCACCGCGACCAGTTCCGGTTCGCCCGTCCCACCCTTCCGGTATTCTTCGATTTCCAGCAGCATGTTGTCCATGAACTCGCCGAACTGCTTGCTGGTGCGGTGAAACGCCAGCGCCTTTTCTCGGTCATCCGCTTGGTCAATCTCTGTCTGCGAGGGTATTCAGCGATGGACGAAGGCAAGCCTGAAGAGGGTGCTGTTCTGTGAGGCGGGAAGCACTCTGCCCCCCCCATCCCAGACTACACCACACGCCCTATATTACACCTACAATGCGGAAAAGACGATCCACCCCAAGAGGTACACATGATGCACAAGCAATGTACGGGCATGGGCGTTTACGACGTATTCGAGCGACGCATGGACGGCCCCACTTTGGCCGCAGGGCAAGACATCCCAGCTTGAAGAGCCTGGAACGTGAACGAACAACAACTAGATGCGACCGGCCAGGGTACCGACCAAGCGTGGAATATGTCAACCAACTGCTGCGGCGGGTGCGGCGGGTGATCCACCAACTCCAGCAAGGTTGCCGAACTAACTCACCAACAACTTTTGAAGTTTCGGATCTCGAACGGCCGCCTTCAACCATGCGCATCCGGATATCCGTTCCATCTGGTCTGCGCTCATCTGCCACTCCTCTTCCTCTTTGTCTTCTCTGCCTCCCCGCCACTGATCTCTGCCCTTCCGAACACAGGCTTTGGTGCTACCCTCCACCGCGACACCGCCGTTCTCGTTTGCAACTTCCTCTTGTCTTGCCCGCTTCGCCCCTGCCGGACTGTGTCGGTTGTTGCCGCCGCCTCCGCTGTTAGGACTTCGCGTTGACAGCTGTGCACCGGCGCGTTTTCCTGTGCAGGGAGGGGCGAGACCGCTACCCGCCTTGTGCGCCTTGTTGCACACCAGGGAACAATAGGGCGCAGCGCACCGTGGACACCGGTACTTGGACGGCTTCTCTTTGCAAACGCTGCACGTTTCTGCTTCGATCCTCCCCATGTTGCTTGGTGTCGACGCGTAGCTCTCTACGGTCAGCTGACGGCTGCGTGCGATGACGCGGTCGGGCGTGTCGGAACCAGAGTGATACAGGTTGAGAGTCAGGGCTTGTCTCGCTAAAACAGGGTCCGACACAGCACTAGACTAGTACACTGCCGAAAAAAAACTTACTTTGTTTGAGGTGTGCTTGGAAAAGCAGTTTGCACAACCGCCAACATGCGAACTCATCGAAGGTCGGCAATGCTCAAGCGGATAGCCTTGACTACATGTAGAATACACGAAGCGCGCGTGACTACTCTGGACTGGCTCTATCATAGATCAGCAAACAGAGGATAATACATGGCCGCAAGAGCGCGAGAGGTGGCTGGACCGCGTACACGCCCAATTCGGCAGACAGCGGAAACAAATACACAGCACGCGGTCAACTGAAGTGTGTGCTAGACTTTGACTGTCAAAAATTACATTGGCAGCACGTTTAATACCTACTGTAGCTCTACACCGCTGGGGATTGGAGGCGATGGCGTAGCAATACAAGAAAAAGAGAGCATAGAGCCCACACCCACTGCTGTTGTGGAGGGAGTGTGCGATCGCAAGATTCACGCTCACCTGAAGCGGGAAAAGCGTAAGATGTACACTGTCCGGCGCACGCTCTGAAGCGGGTATGGACCGATGTTCTCCCTGTTGTTCTCCGGCGGTGCTATGCGGGTCGTGCGTGTCAAACCCAGTCAGCTACACGAGGAACTGCTGCAGTGACATTGTGCTGTGGCAGCCGTGCCGTTGCTGTTGCCCCTCCCTGTTGGGGGCTCCGCGAGTGCAACCAATTGCACCCTCTCCGTGCCCGGCGGGTCCACACGTGCGTGCACGTGTCTACTTTACCCTGGCCTGTGTCTCCATACACTCCGCCCCTGGCTCGCGAGTGGCCAACTCCGGCGCAGAATGGCAAACCCATCGATCCGCAGATATCGGAGACGAGTCTTCCCTGCCCCCTCGGTGGCGGTGACGGCGCTGCTGCTGGTCTCGGGGAGCTTGTTGGGCTCATGCCCGACATCCGCGTCAACTTCGCTCGCGGAGCCGCTCGCCCCCCTCGACACGGCGACCTTGACGAGCAACATGCGGCATTGGACGACGGACTACGCCGTCATGTTCTATGCTCCCTGGTGCCAACATTGCAAGTGAGTGATCATGGTAGTATACTTGCGAACTTCGTTGTTGAGTGCTGGAGTTCGCTGCAGAATTGCTTTGTCTCTCGTTCAACATACAGCAGCAGTTACGGATTTGCGGGTTGCCGCCCATCATACGCTACCCCAACACCTGTTGGAGGAAAACCAGCGTGAAATAAAAAACCTTTTCTCTTGTGATTTGATGTGGGCCCGGACCACGTTTAGGTAGGTGTGCACGCAGCATCTTCAGTAGCCGTGAGCTTTTACTTTCCCCACGCTCCCCTAGATTAGTCTACAGGTTGTTTGCTACGCTTGCTACTGCTGTGGAATCTGGGTACAGAAGTAGACCACAAAGGGGAAGCAAAAGGAAACCTTGTTAGCCTCGACGGTGGGAAGCTTGCCCTGCATTTGATACACGCTCAGGAGCATAGAGTTATGACAATGCCAGCATGGGGCCACCTTCCAATATTCTGCCTGTTTTGCCGCGTTGTTGTTTTGCTCCTGCGGGCATGCAGGGAATTGTTCATGCCGCTTTGGGAAGATGTTTCCATGCAGATGGCTGAAGAGGACCCGAGGGGGAAACGAAAGCTGGTTTTGGGCAAATTCAACTGCGAACAGGTACGTGCGTGTGCATTACAAGTGTTCGGGGTGTCTCTACTAAGTTGGTGCCAGTGTTACGCGGAGCGTGCACGTGTCCATACTGCGTGGAGGTTCAGTGTAGACTGATGATGTTCCTGTTTTGCATGCTCCTTTCGAGGTCATGGCGCGGATGATTGTCAACGACGGGAATTCGGCGAGCATTTGTAAGCAATGGCGGCGCCCAAAACTAATTAGGATTTGCTCTGGCCGGTGGCCACTGTCTGCTTTTGTTGCACAGGAGGAGCAGGAGAAATCCCCCCCCCCCCTGGTCCGGTGAGAACCCGGCGTGCTCCGTCCCGGCTTAGGAGGGATGCGAGGTCAATGGTCTAACGACTACGGCATGCACGACTATGAGTACACTCTCCCCCCTTCCCCCCCCGCCTCGCGAAGTCCTGATGTTGGTGTAATGTGCATGATTGTGTGAAGTGTACCGCCTACCCAACATCTCACCCACCGCTTGCACCCAGAGCGATACCAGCTAATGCCCCCCCTACCCTCCCCCCGCGACTCTATCAACACGCTGTCGTCAACAGGACACAACGGCTGCAGCCTTTTGCCAGGAAATCAATCTGCAGTTCTACCCGACCTTCATGTTTTTCGGGGCCGGGAAGTTCCATGACCACGACCCGTTGTCCGGTATGGTTTTGGGGCCCCGGCCGACGGAGCACGACTCGAGCGCGAAGGTGAGACTGTGTAATAGCCAATCAGTTGACACTTAATTTCCCCTTTCGATCATGACGCTTTTCGTAAGTTTCCCTAAGTTATGCCTCTCTGCACAATTGACAGCAGTTTATTCACCCATCCCCGATGGCCACGACGTTCTGAACGTTCCTGGGTGTTGATGCGAAGTGCTTTTGCCGCAGTGATCGAGAGGAAGGAGTCAAAGAAGTGCTACATCTCCCGAACTCGCCAAAGCCCGACAACACACCATTTTTTTCTTTGGGGTCTTGCTCACGGCGGACAATGTTCGTTGTCTCAGCGTAACGTTTTCTTTTGTTATCCGATGCCAGGTGGCAATCCATTCGGCGCACTGAACACGCGTTGCGTTGTTCATGGTCGACTGTTGTTTAATGCATGTTCTACAGACATTGCGTGCTTTCCGCACATCGATTGCGTGCTCATCTGCGTGCCTTGCCTCTTGTGTCGGGAAGGAACGACCGGCAAAACTAGGGTAATCCCATTCCTACGTACTAAGGGTTTACCAGACTCATGATGCGCCATGCCAAGACGTTGACATCTACACGGTCTATGTTGTAAATGCCCACTTTCTACGCACAACATGCAACGCACGTCTGGAGCGGGTACGTACTTTCTGACTTCTCCTGCTGCTATCTACGGCCTTCCCGGGCGAATTAACCTCATACTTCTGCTTCCCTCCTGTATTCCGCTTGTTGGCCGTTCGCGCAAATCGAATCCCGACCACACAACAAACAGTTCCCCGCTGGTGCGGTGGTGTACCACGAAGTGTTGGCGGGCTGGACCAAGACGATGCACTTCATCAGCGGCTATAACCGTGTCATGGAAAGGCTCAACGTGTTCGGCAGCCGCGGCGGGAGAAAAGACAGGGCTGCTTCCGAGGAGCGGCTGTTAGCGGAGATCGAGGCGTTGGAACGAAAGGTGTGCCATGTGCCGTGGTGGATCGTCTTTTTTTTTTGTAGGTGACGTATTTATAAGAAATATATAAACTGGAGTAGCATTTTCTCGACGTCTGTCGAGGACGGTTCCCTCTCTTCTCGTTGGCGTCGGGATGAAGATGTACCGTAAGGATGCGGGTCTGGCACGGATCGACTGCATCGCACAGTCAGGGGTCTTGGCACAGGGGGGGCGGAAACAAATCGGGTTCCAAGGGATTTAATTGGTTATCGCACAGGTATCGTCCACTTCGCACAGGGGTGTGCGGAGACCCCGATACCTTCGGCGAGGTTGGGTGATGCCGTGGTTTCCAGCTTTTGTCGCGGGCCATTACTGTACCAAGGGTCGCTGGGTGAACAGATGAGGCATGCCTTGTCCTGTCGTCCGTCGTTGCACGTGTTGTTTTGCCCCTTCCGAACTGAACCAGATAGTGTCGAGTTCAAGTTGACGTTCGGGTCCTGTCCCCGCCCACCGCCGGCTTTGTCTTCCCCGCCTCTCTCTCTCCTCTTGTGTGGCATGTTTGCAGAATCATCAGTTGCAACAGGCGATGACTGGCGGCGAGGCGCAGGAGAGCAGCTTACCATACGGCCATGGGGACCCCTACAACGAGCTCTGGAAGGTACTACAACAAAAACACAGCTGTCATTTAAGAGCTTCTAGACATTAAAGAATGACCCTCGAGATGTTTCAATGCGGGAACCCTAGCGCAAGTGTTTTGCTGCCGGTTGAGAACCCTGCACTGGTTCCTAATAGAATTCCGTCTTGACGCCTCAGATACGATAAAACGTGGAGGCTCCCTGAAAATATAGCGGCTTGTTCCGGGGGGGGGCTGGACTGAACAGCCGTCCTAACTCGAGCTTCCCAACACGATTTCCGAAGGGAAGAACGCGAAAAAAAATGTGCGACGGTCCTCAAGAGGGATGCACACTCGGCACGGGAAGCATGAAAACGTCGGGTACGGGGATGGCTAGCTGAGTGAGATTGAACGTATTTTAGTCGAGGGATGCTTCAAGTGACATGACCAGCAGCAGCGAGAGATGGGCACAGATGAAATCGCGGTATCACGGTCTCCTGTGATGTGCGTACGCAAGCTAAAGGAAGGAGGGAGGAAAGGAGGCACTGTAGAAGGGAACCGTGTAGAACTGAAAAGTGCGTCGGGTTGTGGAGGAAGAGCACCACAGCAGCGGTCTGGTTGGGCGTTTGTGTCTACACCCTGTAGGCCAGCGCTGATGGCTACAACAGATAGGGAGGACGGCCGCAACCTGCACTATTGTGGCAATCTTTCGGAAAAACTGGAGCGCAGCAATCGGCCCAACGCAGGCCTCATAGAGCGTTTTTTACATCTCTCGCGAACAGATGTACATCATGACGACATACACCCGTCTTACGATGAATACCACCCCGCCCCCCCCCCCC
>CACKRE030005131.1:106268-117450 GCA_902602495.3 Ectocarpus sp. CCAP 1310/34
CCCTTTTTTTTCTCCGTCTCTCTCTCGCACACAAGGTATCTACCACACTCACGGCTTTTCATCGACCAGTCGGTGAGCGCGGCTAACCCAACGAGACACGCAAGACACAACGCAGCCACGCACTCTCACTCACCACCTTACACAGCGGCAAGACGTTTTGCGCCGAACTCAGCGCCGCAGGCGTCTCCCCTCCAGACGCCATCCTTTTCAGCTCATCCAACCCGACCCCGAGCCCAACGGTGGCCGCTGCCGCGAAGCAGCAACCAGTCTGTGCCGAAAATACAAGGGTCGATATGGAAGAGGACGGTTAGGCAGCAGTGGCGTTGCGTAGTTGAAAATGCGTACTTTTTCTTCATTTGCATGAAAGGAGACCCAGGTCAGCGTAAAACACAAATCAATCGGGAATGGATCCATGTCAAACTCGTCCTCGAGGGCGCACTGGGAACATTCTCAGAGGTTCCCGGAAGGGGAAGAAGAAGTAAATATTTTTTTCGCCATCGGTTGAATGTGCCGCTTGTCTCCTCGAAACACACGGCCGGCGATATCGTGGCCCCCAGTCGGCGGCCGCTCCTCTCACCAGGTAGGCGTCGAAACCGGCCTCGTGCTCCCGCCCACCATCCTTGTAGCGCTCCTCGAACCCCGGCGCTAGCACGGCATCCCAGCCCCGCCTTGCGCGCTCCAACGCCTCCACGTCTCGCTTCGACGCCGTGGCCTCTGCCCCCGCCTCCAGCTGTGGCCCTGCCCCTGCCGCCGCCGCCGCCGCCGCCTCTCCGTTCGTCTTACTTTCGCCGTTCGCCTCCCCCCCGGAGATCGCCACCGCTGCCGTCCCGTCGACTTGCTGCACCTTCTCCGCCGCGCCCTCCGCCGGTTCCACTCCCGCCTCGGCCCCCTCTTCCTGCGTCGGCGGCGGTGGTGGTGCGGGGTACTTCTCGCGGAGCCACTGGTGCGCCTCGCCGAGAACCGTGCGCGGGAGCTTCATCCCCGCCGCCATGGCCTTCGCCATGACCACCTTGCTGTCGAACAGCCGCGGCAGGAGGGAGTGGAGGGCCCGCGTGCCATCGTCCATGTCGGCCGGAATGGGACCGACGAACTTGTCGTGCGTGTGAAGGAGGTCCTGCGGCAAAGCAGAATAGCGCGGGAGGGAGAGCAGGATACTGCTCGGTGGTTGTACAATGGGGGGGGGGGGGGGGGGGGGGGGGGGGGGGNGGGGGGGATGAGAAGGGGGGGTGCACGTTCCTTCCGAACGTCGCGTGGGAAGCCGAGATAGGCAAGAGGGCGACGGGAAGGTTGTTACACGCCTATCACGCGGTTTTGGGGGTTTCGGGGTTGGCGTATGGACGCAACAAGGGAAGGAGTAAACAGGAAAACACCAACAAGGCGATACAACAACCGTGCAGTGTAGCATACTCAATGGCATGCTAGAGGGTAGTGGCGTTTGCCGTCGAGAACTTGTCTCCGCTTGTGGTTCTAGCTATGCCAGTCGTGCACCACCTCGAATACACCGTGCCCAAAGCATACGAGGAGTACGGAGAAACATCCGAAAGCACGGCTAGGCTCGCCACGCGTGCAACGGTACTGGTGCCGGTGTGCGGTCGATTTGATGTCCGCGTAAACACGAAAATGAAACTAAACCGCCGAAACCACAAAAAAGCACACCCTCGACATCGAAAAGCCAAACACCAACAAACAAAATCCGGACGAACTGGACGGGTAGAAACAGAACAAGAGCCAAGAACGTTCACTCCCTCCTGCCCTGTGCACTCCTATGTACCACCGCTCGGCCGGGCGGCCGGCCGCCTCTCCTGCTACCCCACTGCCCATCGACAACGCAAAACAGAGACCAAAGCTGAGAGGCGGGCAGGCGACACGACGCGCGCACCAGCAGTCCGTTGTGGCAGATGACAGGCTTCCCGGCCTTGGAGATCTCGTCGACTACCCGCCGGAAGCCCACCGCTCTCCGCAGGTCGCCCAGCTGCCTCGCCTGCTCTTCGGCGCGGAGCTTGGCCTCCTCCTCCGCGTGCTTTTCGGGGTCGTCCCTGCAGACGGTCCGGATCTGAGGTTTTGGTTGGTGTCGAGGGGAGAGACCAACCAACACACAGATGTCAGCGTTCCGCACTCCACGTCCATGTTCTGACGTCGTTTGTGCACCAGTGAGTGCTAACGTTGGAAGGGGGGGTGGGGGGGGGGTGTACTCATAGTCGTGCATGCCGTAGTCGGTAGACCATTGACCTCGCATCCCTACAAAGCCGGGACGGAGCACGCCGGGTTCTCACCGGACCAGGCTCTCACATCACCAAGCGCGAAGCGCCGTGAGATGTTCGACGAGTCGCATGAAGGGTGCGCTGCATCCTGCTAAGGGTGTTCGGCATCTTGTGCTTACTTCCTTGCGTACGGATGTCAGCTGCGTATGACTTAATTTATTTTCTGGTGCTTTCATTTCCTGAGACCTTACGTTGGAAGGGGGTGGGTAATACCACCAACAACTCCGGTGCTCGTGCTGCTGGTGGTGTCGCGACCCTCTGTACAAACACGGGACACTCGACAGCATATTGCCAAAAACAATTCGGGAAAAACTACGGCCGGGGGGCAACGTGCCGCGAATTGTTCCGGCTCAAGGTTGCTGGATGAGGGAAGGCCCTGCGGCCCGCTCGGCTGAGATCACACTGAAGCTCTCAAAACTTCACCATATCCAAAGGTACAGCACTACGGTAGGCATGGTGCGCACACCACCGAGCGGTGTCCGAAAGCGGCACCTATGGGACACACCGAAGGAGCGGCATGCCATTATGTATTCATGTTTTCGTTCGTCTTCACATCAAACCAGCGCTCACAGAACTTGTGTCGTTTACTCCAATCCGTGGTCACACTCACACACAAGGGTCTCTCTTCCCTGAGGCCCCCTACACACCCCTCCTACGGTACTTTGCCTTCGACTTTTAATGCGAGAAGAGTGCAGCGCTCTCGTTCCTCTGTAAACACACCAACTACAGTAGCTTTCCACCCAGGCCAAGAACGGAAGCGAGAGAACAACTCACATTGCGAGAAAAGCTCGCTTACGCCGGGATTCGAATCCCTAACCCTGGCCGCTACAAGGTTTTCGAGGATACCATCTAGACCACCGGGGCGACCGGCAATGAATTTGGTAAAAAAGGCGAGAAGCGGGACCTTTGATTCTTGACACCAACGCCTACGTGCGTTGGCTGTACAATATGATACGCCGATTCTCCAGCGGCTCACCTCCATCGGCCTTGCGTGGGCGGGTCCCGGCAAGTTGGACAGCTTGATGTCGGCCGTGCTCGACCCCACAAACTCGTACATGAGCCACCGCTGCCTCCCGTTCATGGGTTCGAGCTTGACCGATTTCTGAACGTACTTGTCCCCGCTGGATGACTCCGCGAGGAGCGCCTCTACCTTCACAGAGGAGGGGCAACAAGGTACATGTGAGGAGTAGGCACACGTGACACAGGTGGCGCTCGCAGTTAACAAAGACAAAACACGCGACGTGTGCGCATCATATCATGGGCAAGAGAAGAAAGGGTTGTCGCGTCATCAGTAGCTAAGCATTGATCGGCACGCGCGACTAGAGGCCGCACATGCTCGGCGATGACTCCGCCAAGAGAGCTGGAAAATGTTGTCATGGGTTGAATGGATCACCTTCCTGCAGCTCGAGCTATTCAGCTCTCGTTGAGAGCTGCTCCCCTAATGATATGTAACATAACGCCACGGCCATTTTTCAGAATTTCCAAGCGTAGTCGGTCAGCTTTGACGACCTTGCTGGAGGAAGGAAACAATACCAGGCAGGAGGGGGAGCGACAACAAGCCATAGCCTAAACGTTTTCCCTGATGAATGTTGTAGACTTCAATGTGGGATCCACCCCTTGACCGCCACCCCTTGCCTGTTTCAACACAACAATGACAGTCGGCATCTTGCTCTCCGGCTGCTTCGACAAAAGCAATCTCGTGCCTCTACGATACGGCCTTACGCCCCTCTGTCATGTACCAAGCAGATGCCGTTGACTTGCTGCTCACTACGGCAGTGCCATGGTTACGGTGGTTTGAACATGAAAAACAAAACTCTCTCGTTCGTGCGCACCAAAAAAACAAATCCGTCACCGCTGTGCCCATTCAGCCCGCACCTTTTTCAGCGCGCCCTTGACCATCCCCTTCTCCGGTTCTTGCAGGCTTTCGATGGTGGTGCCATCTCGCGCGGTGTGGACCGGACCCTCAGCGGTGGTAGCACCTCCATCTCCCTCGCCCTCCGCCGCCGCCGCTGTCGCCGCCTTTGCCGCTTTCGCCTTCGCCGCTACGGCCTCTTTTCTTTCAGCAGCGACGGTCGCCTCCCACTCCCAACGCCTCCGCAGCTTGCCCTCGACCACCTCTTCCTCCGCCCTGGAGAGAAACGGCACGCCGTGCGACGCCCAGGCCTGAAAATCGAAGCCGTGCTTGCTGCCGGGGGTACAACAGGGAGGCCGCGACCGGGAGCAGAGAATCAGGATGGGTCGGTAGTGGGGATGCGACCGGGTGCGTGAAAGAATATGATCGGATGGGAGGGACGCAGGGATGAGATACAGCGGAGCACGGTGTGTTCGCCTGGGCGACGTCCCGTCCGCCATGTGGCGTGCTTAATAGACGCGGAACGTCTGGGTTTCGTGAGAGTAGGCGAAGCGAGATCCATGCTCTCCGGTACCTCAGGAAGTCCATGGAGGACGCCTGGCAGCTGTAGACACGATCGGAGCCGTGGTAGGTCGAGGGCACGACGAAGCAGTTGAACGGCCGGGCCTCGAGGCGTTCGTCGTCGTACCGGAAGCAGCAGATGCCGTACTGTGTCAGCATGAACTGCGAACATGAGCCTTTGGCCAAGTCGTACCGCGCCTACGAACGTTGCAAAAGCGCAAGGTGGAATGAGGGGAAAGAGGGAAACACGCAGATTCGATTTCCACGCGTGGAGCAAGGTGGATATCAAGAAGAGCACATACATCCACCCTGTTATGGCCCCGTAGCAGGCTTAGCGACGCGTGCACGCTTGGTTTGAGGTTTCTACTTGTTGCACAGACCACCAGCACGAACACGAATAAACCAGTACCATCTAGACTGCACTCCAGCAGAGCACAGCAGCGACACGTGGTCTCTGCACTGCTGTACCTGGACGCTGTCCATCATCTTCTCCCTGGCAGCCCCTGGGAGCCGGAGTCCTGGTGGCAGCAGAGTATGAATTATCAACAGGGTAGAAGTGCGGTGGGGGAGACACAACACAGGGAGGAACGTTTCAAAGCCTAGGCGATACATACGCGGTTGTGTAATAATATTTCTCTTCGTGTTAGTAACCGTCTTGCATTCGCCACACATGCATGTATGCATACAAATCGGACCCTACTTGTAAATGCGAATCCATCTCTATCTTCAAAAGAGTCAAAGATTAGATTTTGATAGCGTCAGGAAGGCTAGACATGCGCGTATTTTTTTATTTCATCATTATGACCAAACACATCCATCTCTATCGAAGAAAGGCGTCTATTGCCACGATTTCAAAAAAAATATTTTTTGTGTTTTTGTTTGTTTGTTTTTCTCCCATCATTGGACTCTGTCGTCTGCCCTTCTTGCCCCTATCCTCCACTTCTACTAGCTAGACGACCCAACCGGGGTCACATAGGAGGGGGGGGTTGGACCCCCTCCTGCGGTTCATGCCTGAGGTATTTTTATCGCGAGAAGGGTACAGCAATCCCTTCCCTCGCGGCGTACGAAGTCGATTATGGTTTACTAACAAACGAGCTTTGCAGCGCGTCGCTTTCATCCTAGACCAGGATTTATTTAGTGAGAAAAAAACTCTCTCTGCCGGGACTCGAACCCATGACCTGGCCCGAAGCAAGCTGCGAGGCTACCCACTAGACCACCGGGGCGACCGGTTCTGTGTGCCGTGCGTGATTCATGTCTTTGGACACGTCTCTCACCGGCTTGCGAGTCTACTTGTGACCAAGACGCCGCCCAACTCGCTGGAAGCTAAGGGTCTATAATACCAATATACTGGGATGCTGCTGGCTTTGCAACACAGGCCCAGAAAGCAGCGTGGCAGTGTCGCTATCACAACGATGAGGCGACTCGCGCACACAGCAGTCCATCGAAGGTACCAAAGGTTTGTTACCTGTAAACTCAGTGTCCAGGGCGATGAAATGGGATGAATGGATGGCTTCACATATTACCTCGAACGATTGCTCGAAGTTTTCCTTGGTGATATTCATGCGAGCGGTGTGTAACCGGGCGTGGTGGGTGGTGGGTGTGGTCCGTTTCTGCAGTGCCTTAGGATGTGGAGAGATCCATCGGAGCCCCCATCCCCCCCCGACCCACCCGCGACGCCGACCCTCGACCCCCCGACGCGTGGAGCGGACACACCACGCCGAGAAGCGGAGACAGAGGGAGACAGGGCAGCACCACCACGCACAGCAGTAGAGTACAACAACACTTGCCGTGTTGGTCCATGCCGAGTCTGCTCCAGATATATTCATCACTTGGCCGTCTAGTCTAACGTGTGTTCTCCACGGTCGTTGGTATATTGATCGATCCCCCAACCGGTAAAGCTACAGAAGTAGTTGTCCCGCGTTGTCGAGACGGGCGGGGGCAATGGCGGCTTCCTCCCAACCGTCTTCGAGCCCTCCTCCCACGGCTGACAGCTTGGTGGTGAACTCGGACGAGATGCGCATCCTCATGCAGCACAGAAAGTGAGTTTTCTGCCTGGTCGTGTCGGCGTGCGTCTTTCGTGTAGCCGGTGAATATGTCTGTCTGTCTCTTGCCCCTGTTTGGCTGCTGCTGCTGTGTAATCTCGCCGCCTGCCCCGCCGGCTGTTAGCATGCATGTCCAGGTTGTTTAAAAGTACCTGATGTAGTGGAGTCATATCATGATAGTAGATATCGTTAACGATAGCAGCAGTAGGTTATCCATCCCTCGTTGCCTCGGCCATCCGCCGTGGGCTCACTGCTTTTTAGCGTGGTTCCGGTGAGTACAAGCTACTACTGCTGTACCGCGCCGGCTCTTTTCAACCAGGTTAGCAACCAGTAATGCGTACCGTGGTGCTGTATAAATGCACTCGCTGCGTGTCGGAGCGAGAGGAAGCGGGCACACCGAACTTTTGCATTCGTCAAACTACGTACGTATCACAGAGGCGTTGTACGGCTGAAGGTGGAACTGCCTACGCTCATTCCATGTAGTGCGTAGCGCTTTCCTTTCCAGCATCAGTGTATCTAACTCGCCACGCTTCTTCCGGCTTGTGACAGGGAGCTAGACGAAAGCCTTGCGCAGTTGGAGGCGCAGATTTTTCACGACGAGGGCTCGTACATAAAGGAAACCCCATGCGGTAACGTCATCCGGGGCTTCGAAAACTTTCACGACAGGTGCCCGGGCGGTGTGTGCTCTTCTCAAGCCCAGCAAATGCAATGTTGTGTGATGTGTGTTATCGTTGTGTCCATGGTATATTTCTTGACAAAGTGAAGGTAGCCACGTTCGTTTGTTTGTTTTTTTCGTGTTTTGATCGCTGTCCCCTTTCGAGACGGGATGACTGTGCTGAAATAGGGCGACAGTGCGTGTAGTTCTAAACGGCGAAGACAAACGCGAAGCATTTTCGCGAAACCTTTTCGCGAAGCCTTGTGCCTTGTCAGCACCTTTAGCCCACCGGCTACAATCCCACGTGCTTCTCGGACAGCGACTCGTCTGTCTCTACCGGCTTTGAGGCACCCTTAAGTCAAACCGAAAGAAGAGAATCGTTCGCCCCTTGGCGCTTGTTGGCTCTATCCGATTGCACCCGCGGGTGCGATGCTGTGCTTCTTTTCCCGACACTTGTTTGTGTGTACGCGACGTTGTTCGACGCATTTTGTTCCTCCGGCCCAATCCATACTTTGGGAATACTGTGCGGCTCAGCAAACTCAACGCTGAGCAGCCCAAGAAGTCCCGCATGGAAGTCATCGAGGAGCGGATATTCAGCAAGTCCTCTTTCCTCTTCTGGCAACGATCTCGGGATCGGTGGGTTCTGTACAACAGCTTGGTCGGTAGTTGCGGTCCAGCTAACGATCTGACAGAAGGAAAAACAAGTTTGAAAGCTGACAGAACAGATTTAGACGAGAAAGACAGAGTCAAGTTCAGGCGTCGGATTGTGTTATTGTCCCCTTTCAACGGGACGGTCTAGACCGCCTAGGAGCGTTCGGGTTTGTCAGCCATGGAGTCCTCTCTCTCTGATCCTACCTTACGGCGGAACGATCGAGAGATATCGGTTCGGTCAGCCCCCACGCACACGAGCTCTCGCGTGTCTGATGGTGCTGCCGTCAATTACGCTTCATCTTGTCATGCTCTTCGGTATTTCTTGCCTGCGAGACATGGAGCCAGCCGCGTGTCACGAGGGATACGCTTTATGCAATTATTTCCAACAGCTTGACCGTCACCGCGGATACAAACGATATGTGTTGGGCGGTGTCGTCGTTTTCGCCGTCAGGGCGGCGAAAGAAGAAGCGAAGAAGCACGAGCGCGAGCAGCACCACGCCATGCTCGCCAATCGGGGAATGTTAATGGGGGGCGGGAGCGGGGGTGGGGGTGGGGGTGGGGCCAACGGCGCGGCAGAGGGAGTCGGACACGTTCAGCCCTTGGGTTACGGGTCGTACGGTGAGGGTGTAGAGTGAGGCATGAGGCAAAGAGGGGCACAGATATTCAGATACGTAGAGACGGGAGAGAGTAAGACTGCAACAAAAGACATTATACAACGAGGCAATCTGTAGATGGAGAAATAAGAAGGCGGAGGTGGAGAAAGTAAAGACGGCAAGGCACGAAGCAGGTGAAGCGGTCAACAGGCCAGCAAAAACGTGTGCAGATCTGACTCGCTCGAACGTCTCCTGTTGCTCCTGTGGGCGTTAACCCGCACACAAACTTGATGCGGGGCCTATTATCTGTATGCTAGGTTCTGCCGTTCACGGCGGCAGCGGGGGGAACGTGCACGGGGGCTCGGCGGCAACATCGGCCGTCAACCACGGCAGTGGCAGCCACAAGCACAAAAAGCGGCATCCAGACGGGCACAGCCACGGCCACAAAAAGAAGGTGGGTGCTGGAATAAAGAGGGTGATGGTGTGGGGCGGAGTGTTGATGACGCCTGCTTGGAGCATGTGCTGCCGCCGAATACAGCCGCACTCGGTACCTGAAGCAGTGAAGCCTGCTTTTGAGGCGAATGCCTGTTGGCGCTGTTGGAATGAAACGGCCGACAAATGTGGCAAACTCCCCGCCTTGTAGAATCAGATATAAGCTGATCTTAAACCGATGTACACCCCGTGTGCACACGAACAGGTTTGAGGCGCTATGAGTAGGTGTACCCAGTCACGAGGGTAACATACAGTCACGAGGGTAACATACAGGAAACAGATGGGCTTGGGTTCTCAATCTGACACCCCTGTTGTTTTTCCATAGAGCGCTCTTCGTTTCTCCGCTCGATTTCGAGGAGACGTTCGATAAGGTTTCAGAGGCTAGGCTAGGACAGCGCGATGTATGGTCGCCGGGGGTGAAAAGTTGGAAGCGAAGTTTGGCCTCATCAATTTTGCTCCGTTAACATTGATTGTGCTTCGTGGTAGCTTCCACAGGGCACGCACTGCAGCTGCCCGTAGTTTGGGGGATCGATGTCTCTTTGGTTCGAACAGACCCTTGCCGTCTTATGGTGCGCTACATACACCCAGTCGCACACCATCTAAGTCGCGCGAATATCGCAGACATTGTCCACACCTCTCACGTACAAGCCCACACCACAAACGTCGCCCTACACCTACCCCGCTAACATGGCTTGCGCTAAGCTCGCTCAGTCTACAAGGGCTTCTGAAAGTGCCAGGGAAAGCGCAAGCGAACCCAACTCGGCCCACATGAATGACAGCTCCGCAAAGCGAACCATTGGACGTACTTTAGGTACGGCATGTATTTCTGCTCCTTCACGGTGCACTTTCGCGTCCTTGTCTTCGATGGTTCCATAAAGCAGAAGAAGAAGCGGAGTTCGACAGCGCTTGGATCGGGGTCGGGCTCTTTTGCCGGTGGGGGGTCTCAGGGCGGAGGCGGCGATGGAACCGGGGGCGGCAATTCCGGGTCGTCGGTGGCAGCCAACCGTTACAACAACGTTTAACTCCAATTGTCAGGGGGACTTTGCTGGATGTAATATATATTTTTGAACAAATAGAAGAAACACGGAATGGAGAGACCCTTATCTTTCCAAGCCTCGGCAATGCTGTTGGGTTTGTGCTTGGTGCTGTTTTCTTTGGGTGTTTGGTTATTTAATTCGTTTTCTTATGTAAGTGCTGGGAGTGGGTGGACGCCCGTTCTCTTGGCTGTTTTAACTTGTGGTGTGGTGGATAGCCCATTGGCCTCGTTCGAGCGAGACACCTCATTAACTCTTCAAGAGAAGATTCCTTCGAGCGTTTGTTATCTTTCGCTCGCCACGTTTTTAAGAGCCGATCGGCGGCGTACAACCTGCCTTGTTACAAGTGTTGTTGAGTTCCCGTGTATAGCAGTGCTTGATGAGCCAATTTGAATGTTTTGAGTCGAAGGACTAGTCTCTCTATTCTGCAAGTCGTTCGCTCTAGTCTTTGAGCAACTGCTGTAACAACGTGTGCTGGGCGGAGCATCAAGTTGTAGAGATCGCCCCCGATTTGATGTGCTAGGTGGGTGCGGTGTGTTCACTCGAGCAGGAGGGTGCCGACAAGACTTGAAATCGTGTTACGCTGCCGAATGTCACACACGCTTCTTACACAGTGATTGTTGCCAAGAGATTATGTGAGCTCTTTTCGGTCATCGTATTTGACGGCTGTTAACACTAGCTGCAGAGGAGGTAACACACGCATCTTTCTTAGTAATGTGGTACGTTGTGCTTCGTTGACCCTCGAAGTACGCAATGATGCACGCGCTCTTCGGCCTCACAGCGCTGTTGTTGCACAGCAATACAAACGAAAATGAAGATACTTTATGTATGTGGGTGAGTGTTGTTTTTCTGTGGCCTCTGTCAGTGTGCTACACTTGCTTGCTGGCACAAGCATCACCCACGGGCGGAGCTTTTTACAACAGTTCGGACTCGTGTGTTCACGTGAAGTCTGAGTGCTACACTCCGTAGTTCGAACATACGTTCGTGGCCCATGCGAAAACCGCAGGGAAGATGTTGGGCCTGGGGGAGGGGGGGGGGGGG
>CACKRE030005131.1:125237-147890 GCA_902602495.3 Ectocarpus sp. CCAP 1310/34
TGTGTGCTAGCCGTAGGCAACAGAACCTCACCACTGGACCGACCCGTCGTCCGCCACGATGAGATCTTTGAGGGCGGCTCGCAATGGGGGGCTGGGGTCCGTGAGTAGCCTGCGGCACACGTAGGGGTACACTACCGATATCAGGTTGAAACCCGGGTCCGCTGTCATGGCTAGCCCCTCCAGTTCACCTGAGTAGCGGGCGAATTTAAGGGCGCATCGCGAAACCCGACGTGTTGAGGCAGGCACAAGACAAGGCGGGTGCGAGCGAATCACACACGTTTCAGGGTCGAGTGTGGCACATTGCGCGTCGTGGCGCTAATAATGCTGGATGTGCTTTGCTTTCATGTATGAACGGCCAAACAATGCGTGGCGAACGTAAAAAAGGTAAACAAATGGCCGAAAAGGATAAAAGACGAAAATGTGAAGCCGAAAAGATTAAGCCGAAGAAGTTACGTAAAAGTTGAGCCGAAAACGTGAAACCGAAAAGGTTGAGCCGAAAACGATAGACCGAAAAGGTTTAGTCGAACACTATAAACCGAAAACGTGTCACAGAAAAGGCCCGAAAAAGTGAAACCGAAAAGGTTGAGCCGAAAAGGACAATAAACCGAAAATGAACGTGAAACCGAGAACGCAAAACCAGTGCAATGAGATTTGACCCCTTCACAATCAACCACCTTAGAGCTGTGTGGAACTCTCTTGTTCTGACCACAGGTACAGTGGTTGTTGCTCTCCGTTGTTCTCTTTCTCTTGATTAACGCTTTCCAAGGCAACCTCACAAGATCACAAGCACACACGATCACCGGATCGTCGGCACACTGAAAAGAAGGGCACCTGCCTCGGCATAAAGCCCAAATCTAGCATGACGTCACATCCTAGCATCTGCCCACGCCAAATAACCATGGTCAACCACGATCCACATGTATGTCTACCTCCCAATACCATGACACCGACAAGGTTAAACCCAAAATGACCGAAAAGGATGAGCCGAAAAAGATTAAATCGAACAGATTAAACCGAAACCGAAAAGGTTCAGCCAAAAGATTAAACCGAACAGATTGAACCCAAACCGAAAAGGTTCGGCCGAAAAGATTAAACCGAAAAAGTTAGGCCGAAAAGATTAAACCGAAAAAGTTAGGCTGAAACCGTGAGACCGAAAAGGTTAAGCCGCAACGATTAAACCGAAAAGGTTAGGCCGAAAGCATGAAACCGAAAAGGTTAAGCCGAAAAAGTTAAGCCGAAAACAAACGTGAAACCGAAAAGGTTAAGCCGAAAAGATTAAACTAAACCGAAAAAGTTAGGCCGAAAAGATGAAACCGAATAAGTTAAGACGAAAAGATGAAACCGAATAAGTTGAGCCGAAAACGTGAAACCATAAGCCGTAAAGATTAAAAACCGAAACACCTAAGGCGAAAAGATAAAACCGAAAAAGTTTAGCCAAAACGTGAATCCGAAAAGTGTGAGCCGAAAAGGTTCAACCGAAAAAGTGGAAAACGTGAAGCCGAAATAGACCGAACAGGATAAGACCGTGTCTTACGCAAGGTGTTTTTCTATGGCTTTTGGATTTGGGGGGGGTCCTTTTCTAAGCCCAAAACGTTATTTGAGCTGCTTACCCGGAGGAAAATGGCAAATTGTCACAGACCAAATTCTTACAGCCCGAATATTTCCAAGGGTTCTGGCCCGCGTGCTTAAAAATTGGCCCATTTTCTAACAGCGATCGGGTTGGAATATCGCTGTTAGAAATGGGGGGGGGGTCACCCCCCGGCCACACTACCGTCGTACCAGAACGAGGAACTACACGGTATGCTGGCCAAACAGAGGCCAGTATCATGAGGTGATGCACAGTTCTTCTGCAGGTATCTATAATTCAGGGCGTTCTGCGTCGTGTTGGCCACACATGAGCCGAAAAAGTCTACCCTGCCACATTGCTCTGCTGACCTTCTTGCCTTTCGGCCGAAAAGAGCCGTTTTAACGCCTGCTGCATGTATGACCAGTTGAAAACGCACGCCAGAGAGAGGCTTTTAGGCCATCGATATCCACCGACTGCAGCTAATGGCGTGTGGTCATACATATACCCTCTGCTCGCGTCCCAGAAACAGAGCGTATTGTCCAGTTTTGAGTGCACGCAGCCTACAAACAAACGTGAACCAAACTGTGTTATGGTGTTGACTTTTTCACTTTTTTTTCTTGTTCAGCGCTTGTGTGCTCTGTGTGTCACCCGCTAATAGTCAAAATAGCATGCCAGAGGGAGGCTTTAGGGGTGATGTCAGCAGGCAATGACGTGTGGTCATACACATGCAGGCAATGACGTGTGGTCATACACATACCCTCTGCTCGCATCCCAGAAACAGAACGTATTGTCCAGTTTTGATTGCACACTGCCTGCAAACGTAACCGAATTGTATACTACGGTGTTGACTTTTCGGACGTTGCCTTTTTTTCATTATTGCTGCGAGTGTGATCAGTCCAAAACGCATGCCAGAGAAAGGCCTTTGGCCGATGACATCCACAAACTGCAGCCGATAGCGTACGTGTGATCAAACACATGCCCTCTGCAAGCGACCCAAAAACAGGGCGCTCGGTGTCTTGTTGGTCGCAAAGGAGCCAAAACCGTGAACTCAAGCATGTTGTAAACCCACAAACCCTTCAATCGTGAAACCGAAATGGTTATAACCCGAAAAAGGACCGAAAGGGATAAGCCGAAAAGGATGAGCCGAAAGGATAAACCGAAAACAAACGTGAAACCGAGAACGTGAAACCAACAAGGTAAACCGAAAAGGACCGAAAAGGTTTAGCCGAAAATATTACAATATAACAAACAGATTAAACCGAAACCGAAAACTTTCAGCCGAAAAGTTTAACCCCAAAAGAACGAAAAAGATAAGTCGAAAGCATGACACCGAAAAGTTGAAGACGAAAAGGAAGGATAAACCGAATATGTGATACCGAAAAGGTTAGACTAAGCCAAAGAGGATAAACCGAAAAAAAACGTGAAACCGAGAACGAACAAACGTAACACCGACAAGGTTACACCGGAAAGGACCCAATCAGCAATAGTGTGTGTGTGTGTGTTTTCGTCTTATTTATTATGGCGACAGTTCCCCCATATTTGCGGTGAGACTTACTACACTATTCAGTGTATGTAGAGTGCTACACTTAACATTTTTTTTTTCTGTACAACTACAATCATCCAGGGTCACACGGTTTATTTCGTGCCCGACCTTCCTGCGGTGTGCTAATTTTTTGCTTTTATCGCGAGAAGGGTCCAGCCGTTCCTTTCCCTCGCCAACGGTGCTAACGTCGAAATTTAGTACTCACGAGAGCTTTTGTTAGCTATTTTTTGCTTTCACCCGCAAATTTTGTAAATTGTTCACCCCATGGGGATGCCGACTCAAGACCTTCGCGACTTGCGGTTTTCGAAGATACCGCTAGACCACCGGGGCGACCGGCATGAACTTACATTGAACTAAATCGTAACAAACACCTAAGTACACCCAGTCGTGCCCCGCTACCCTTTCCAAACATCCCGAGACAAACACTCGAAGCGCGTGCGATCTCGACACTCGCTCACCGAGGGCCCTAACGTTGCTGATGAAGTACGGGGGCACCCGAAAGTTGAAGGACCTCGCCAGGAGGAAGACGCGGTCGATCAGCTGCGCGAACGCCACACGCTCGGACCCCGAAGGCGCCCCGTTGCTTCCGAAACCGCCATCTAGTCCCTTCGGCGTTGTCATGCACACGACGAAGCAAGACGGGGTCATGCAACACCGTGATTATCCTGGATTATTATCTGCGGGTAGAGGTGAAGTCACTGTGTTTCTGCAAGAAAATAAAACAAAAAAACGACGATGGAGACGAACCACGACGAAACACCAAACGGTAGTGGACGAAGACAGTCAACTTCGGTCGGCACTACCGGCCCAGAGTGTTGAGTGATACTATGGTGCATCGCCCACACAGGAGTGCGGTTCTTCCCTTGGTCGTTTCCGGCTCATCGAGCTGTCGAAAATGCGTATCCGTCCGTGTTTGAGAGGGAGAAACAAAGAGAGATAGAACGTGTCTGTCATGTGCGCTCATTCGGTTAGTTTGACTTTAACCGTCACGGGTGCATCCGACGAAAAACGCTGCAATGTTCTGTTGTCTTGGCACTAAACACTGTTCCGGTCCCCTCTCAATTGTACCTTCAAACACCCGTACCGGTACAACTGAACCCTTCGGCGGTCACAAGCCAATTACCCAAACAAGCAGCCAGCACACTTCGAAAAGGGAAAATAAAAAGTACTGAGTACGATCAACACACAACACACAAACTGCTGAGCAGCAGATACGAAAGCCGAGTAAGACCCCTAAACTGCCTAAACTGCTCTCTCTCTCTCTCTCCCTCCCTGTGTGTTCGACATCCCTCACCATCTGTCGGCGGAAGTCGGCAACGATGGGGTCCAGGGCCGCCTCCAGCGCGGCGGCGAACGGCTCGAAGTCCTCCAACAGGTCGCTCTCGCTCATCAACGCTAGTGCGGGGAAACCTTTGGCAAGCGCCACATAGTCCCTTTGGATGACAGCAGTCGGTACATGTGTATTTTTGGTCTTGTTTATGAGACTGATGTCCCAAGGTGCACGTGTGGACAAGTTTCCTTTGGGATGTGTGGTGTGCATACACATCGGTTCAGCCTCTTGGGGAGAGGCTGAAGGGTACGGATAGTTGTGTTGTGAGTCAGGGGGAAGCAACCCTGGTTGCAGCAAGCTTCAGCGTCCATCATGCACTGACTCTACCTGGCTCTATCTGTGGCAACACCCCGAAGGTTGATCTCCGACAGGTCATCTGACGTCACAATCTACAACGGTCTGAAGTGGCATTAACAGCACCCCCCCATTTTCAATCTCGGGACCTGAATCCTGATTGAAAGACGCAAGACAAGCTAACGATACGACCTTTTCATAATATCGCGCAGAGAGGTGCCGCATAGACGAACGACGAATGGTGGCTACGAGTACAGCAAACGATGTGCTGTAGCATGAATTTGACGCTGTTGGTGGGTACGCCCACGTTGGATGCAACACTTCGTGAAAGTCGGTAGGCGGAGCCTAGTTCGCGCTGCCGCTGTAGGCCCACTATGAGACGGATGTCTCCAGGTTCACCTGTGGACAAGTTCCCCTTGGGATGTGTGGTGCTCATACACATCGGTTCAACCTCTTGTGGAGAGAGTAAAGAGTGCGGATAGTTGTGTTGTGAGTCAGGGGGAAGCAACCCTTGTTGCAGCAAGGTTCAGCGTCCATCATACGCTGACTCTACCTGTCGCAACATCCCGAAGGTAGATCTCCGACAGGTCATCTGACTTCACAATCTACGACAGTCTGAGGTGGCATTCACATACTTCATTTTTCCGTTTTTGGTCGACCACGGCGGCATCAAGGATGGGGAGGGTATGGGCGTGGATAGGTTTAGTTTTGTTCTGTGTCGGCTTTGCGGGGGGTATGTGCCGGGTGCACGGTTACTGGACTTGACGGCTTCTGCAGGTGTTCAGGTGCTTGTTAATCTGCACGAAGGCCTCGAAGACGAAACCCGCGTATGGCGAACTCAGCGCGGACGGATTGATGTACGAAGCTTCCGCTGCACACAATTGCTATCTTTTCCAACAGAACCCACAAATCCACAACAACCAAAACACCCAAAAAAGTCGATAGATGCTGACGCCCCAGACCTGGTCTGTACCTGTTCATCACGTACACCGTGGCGCAGATGAGCGCATCCATAACCCCCGGAGGTATCACGCTCACCAAACCAAAGTCCTGCCCGCGGGAAGCAGAGGAACGAGACAACAAGTCACGCCACGCGGGCACCTGAACGGTCTTCCCTTTGGGCAAATTGCGGAGGCAAGAAGGGGGGTCATCTGCCCTTTGCACCACACTCTGCAGCATGTGTTGTAGCAGAAACAATGCTTACCACATGTTTTTGTGTGTTGTGTCACGGAAGTGTTTGTTGGCGCTCCCGATTGCGGTTAACACTATAATAGTTTCGTGTCTCTTTAACGGCCCCGGTGGGTACACACCCGCAAGAAGTCTCGTGGCGGACGAAACGGACGTTCGTAAGAACCTAGCAAGGACGCGCGACAAGCTCAGGGACAGCGGTCTCGAACCGAGATGCTCACAACGCTTACAACGGCAAACGGTGTTTTCTTGCAGCTTTCTCTCGAAGCGGTGCTACACGCGACTTCGAGCGCGGGTGGCGTCTCCGGCGGGGTACTAGGTTACTAAAGGCACACGCCAAACAGAGGTCGCGCGGGCGCGTCGACTGCTCGTCTATTTCCTCAAAAGACAGCCAGCGGTGGCGATGAACAACACATGTACTTGTGCGGGCAGTGCACGTCAGCACCACAGCACCTTGAGCGGACGGTCGTGACAAAACATGGTGCCCCGACTCGTACTTGCTCGTCTTTGCGGCCCTGCGCTCTCGATCTCACTTTCACTCTCACCAGATAGGCTAGACGCTTGTCGGCGGTCTTGAGAAGATTGCCGCCGTGAGGATCCTGAGACAAGCACGCGCACAAACCCTACGAAGGTCGGAAAGCATTTCCACGAAGCCGGGAACGGCCCTATTGCAGCGGGAGCAACGGCAAGCTTCTTGGTGGTGATGAACATGAACGAAAATATATAAAATCAAATACTCCTCCCCCACTCCCTATGATCGAGAAGAAACGCAAAGAAGTTGAAATGGCAGTGCCGCATGTGCGGTATGGGAGGGGGGAGGTTGCCGAGAATAACTTGGGAGGCGAAGTGGGCACCACAAGAAGAGGGGTTGACAACCCAGTGGGTCAAGATTGTAGATGACGTATGGAAAGAGTTCGAAATTGACGAAGGTGATAAACTGGAAACGGAAGATCTCGAAATTGATGAAGGTGATACACCGGAACGGAAGATATAGAGGGGTTCAAGGATAAGATATCTGTTGCTCGTGCCGAGGGAGAAGAACAGAGAATCTAACCAAAGAAACCAAGGATAAGGAGGGTCTACAGAAGTGTACGGAATGTTGAAAGAAGGAACAGGGTCCAAGGAGTACCTACATGAACCAATGGATGCGGGGACAACCCTCCAGGTCAAATTCAGGACCGGGGACATTGGCCTTCGAGAACGTAGACGCAGATTTAGTAATTGGACGATGAAGACAACAAGTCCAAATGCGAATGCGGCTCCGATTGCGAAGACCGGGTTCATGTAGATGCGAATGTCCGTTGTACAAGGAGAAGAAAATGAACATGACTGACCTGGGAAAAGTAAAAGGACGACAGAGGGAAATATTTAAGGCACGGCACAGCCAGGAGAAGATGGTAGCTGTGCTGGGACGTATTGTTTCGAAGGAGGGCTAGTCAATACGTCATCACCAGGTTATCCACTTTTACCTGCACATATTACTAGCTATTCTCTGCAAGTTCGATTGTAGACATGCCAAGCGTTCCGTGATCACAGCACAAGCGAGCAAACTGCAGGACTCCAAGCATGCATGCAATTCCAACTCCGCCGATACTCTTATCATCCGGTGAGTCATGTGTGGTCATCACTCACAGTCGCGATTACAGCTCGATACAAGCCCTCAGATCAGGTTTGTTCACAAAGGTTTCGTGTTCACTTCAGGACACTTGGGTCACTGACAGCTAGCTGCAAGTTGTCAGTCGGAATAACCGTCTCATCATTGCGCGGGGGATGGAAACCAATGGCAACTATTCCGCTGGTTCCATTATTAACCCGGCAGCGGTTATATTTATCGGGAACCCCGGGCGCTTGTGGGTAATTTCCCAGTGCCCATTATACGGGCGCGAGCTCCGGACACTTGTGCCTTGGGTCACAAGTGACTGTCATCGCACTATTTAGAACCGGTGCACTCGGCCATCCAGAACACCTCCTCAGAATAGACCGTGGTACACGGCAATGTCAACAAAGCGGCCGTACGGTACCCGCACACGATTCATACAAGGGGTGCTGACGACTTGGTCGAAAGCAATGGTTTCCAGAGGAAACGTCCTGGATACACGACCAGATTTACAGTACATAGGCCGAGACACCGCTGGTGGGGAGGTGGGGAGGACGAGTGGTGGGGAGGTGGAGAGGAGGAGGAAATATTTACCACGATGGTTACAACGGTTCCTTTCGAAGCTACTCTTGCTAGTTCGAACCCGGCGCGCTGTACGTTTTTTTGCACAGCCCAAAGCTAGGATATAGCGCTATCCCTAACCCCAACCCAACCGACCCGACCCAAACCTATGGCATTGAAAAGTGCTAGGTCACTGTACCAAGCAAGCCTAGCTAGGCCGCGGCAAGCCGCGGCGCTAGTTTGCTGCACGGTGAAAAAGCTAGGTTGCTGCACCGTTCGCGTGCTAGGTTGCTGCTGTCCCGAATAGGCTAAGCCGCGGCGCAGGAGGAGGTAAGGGCTAGGTTGCTGTACGGTGAAAAGCTAGGTTGCCGTGCTGGGCTGTACGTACCCAAGATATGTTCCGATAAATGGTATTCCAACATGGGAGACCACCGCTTTCGACCAAGTCGTCAGCAATGTTGTTTCATACTCCCCTGCCCAGACAAAGTCTGGGTCTCCTCCGGTGCGAAGAAGGAGACAGCGCAACACTTCTACACGTTCTCCCACTGCCGACACATACCCCCAGGCTGCCAGATGCCAGGGCGGGCTCACGGCAGTGGTAGCAGTCCGCCGTCCAGGGTCAAGCAGGGAAGGACGGCCGGGAGTGACGCCGATGCCCGCATCCGTTTCCCGCTTCATAAGTTCATCCCAATCTCCGTCCGGGTACTCCACGCACCAGTAAGGGTCGCAGTAGTTGAAGACGGTCGCCTTGAACCTTGAGGTGGCCGTCACTGTCGGTGAACTCACGGCCGACCGGCGTGCCCACCGGGAAGAGCTGCATCGCCTGCTCCCTGGACGCCACTTCGCGCTCGCCCCGGGTAGGCGGCCCGGCGGGTCGTGGGGCCGCGTCCTCGCAAAGGCAGGCCTCGTACAGAGTGCGTGAAAGACGTCCAGCTGGAACGGCGAAAGGCTTTAGCCGGTCTCGTCCTCAGTCATCCAGGGCCAGAGAGCACCGTCCTGGTAGCGGCCTTGGTACTCCCAGGTCCACGTCGGCGTGTTGCTGGTACCGTGTACCACCCGCCTGTCCACTAGTCTAGCGTGTACAGCGGCACTGCGACGACGGAGGCGTCGGCCAGGCCGAGGTCAGCCGACCACACGAGGTGCGCAAACTCACACTCGAACGGCAGCCGAAGATCCTGCGGCCGTACAAGGTAGGGCTTGAGATCAGGCGTTGCCACCTTGCGTATGCAGACCTGGCGGCCGTTGAGCTGGACCGTGAAGCTCAGGCGGTCGTGGATGACGTTGGTGACCTTCCATGGGCCGGTGTAAAGATCGTGCGCAAGCTTCGAGTGGTGGCTATCCTGGTGTGTAGCGTGTTGGTCGTTCCTTGACGAGAACGGAGTCTCCAATGGCGGCTTTGGCCCCGGGTGACTCCCGCGTCACTCGGGCGTTGTAGCGTTTCCGATGACGATTCTGGGCCTTGTGCCGATAGGCGATGATATCTCGAGTCTGCGTTGTTGGTCGGCGACAGTCCGCTCGAGTCCCTGGCCGAAAGAGCTGTCGTCCAAATGACGACGTCGATGTGGCTGCGTGGTTCCCGGCTGGATACGGTAGGGGGGATTACACCGGGCAGGGACGCGTCGGGCGTAACGCGCTGGATCCAGGTCGCCACAGGTACGAAGTCGTCCCACCGCTTGGGCCACGCGGCGCACAGGGGGGACAGCGCCTCGTTCAGCCACCGCCCCAACCTCTCAACCGCCCCTTCGGCGCGGGGATTGTTGGTAGGGCCGCAGTTCAGCGGCCTTCAGGCGTGGTAGAGGCCCTGCGTCACCTCCGCGGTGAACTCGCTACCCGGGTCGCAGCGGATCGAGAGGGGCAGGCCAAAGATGAGCAGGAGCTCCAAGAGCTTACGACTCACCCCGATAGCTTCCTTGGACGGGAACGGGAAGGCCGCGAGGAAATTGGAGGCTCGGTCGATCACCACGAGCAGAGAACGGTTGCCGTCGTAGGAAGTTACCTTGAGGTCTTGGAGTCCATCTAGAGCACCTCCCATGGCTGAAGAATTCGCACCGGCATCTTGGGTAGTTGCTTACTCCAGGCATGCTTTCCCCGGCGGCATCTACAGGACAGTACACAGACTCGGACGTCCTTCTTGAGGGTCGGCCAGGTATTTCCGCTCAATTTAGAAGGTGGTGCGTGCCGCTCCAGGCCGTACGTACCGTGGACCAGCGCCAACACGACGGGCACCAGTTCTTTGGGGACCGCGATCGCGTCCGCGCGTCCGCGCGGAGCGTGCCACAGAAGGTGGTCGTCGGCCAGGACGTAATCGTCGTCCTCTCCACGTCCCGCTTCCAAGTCGACTCGGAGGCGTTGAAGTGTTGGATTTCGTCGCTGAGCCTCGACAAGTCGGACAATGTCGCGTAAAAGTGTCCTCCATCTGCTCTAGGTTGGTGGAGAGACCCTGTCGTAGCTCCGGCGTGTCCAGCGGGGTGTTGTCGTCTAAGAGGGTCTCCTGCGGCATCGCTGGTGCAGGGGGTGGCGTCGAAGGCGGTGGCGCGGCCGCTGCCGGCGTGGGGCCGGCATCCGCGTCAGCAGGTCTCGGTTGTGGCGGAGGAGGCGGTGCCGGGCCTGAGGTGGGTGCGGCGGAAGCCCTGGGGTCCTTGTCCACGGGTTCCCCTGCACCTGGCTCCGTGACGTGCGGGGCCGATGGTGACCGGCGTGCAGGCCCCGTCCCACGGGGGCGGCCGCGACCACGGCGTTCGCCAGCACCTGCCGTCTCCCGGGGTGACGGTGCGGCGGTGGGTGTGAGCGTCGACCGCGCGGCTCGGCGAGTCATACCCCTCGTGAACCGAGGGATCACGACGAAGTACGACGTGCCCTCAGTCTCAGCGTCGATGGCGAAGATGTCGTCGACGGGGTCTGTCCACAGGCTAGCCAGCCCAATCGTCAACTCGTTGTCTATGCTGCCCCGTTCGTCGGCGTTCTGGTTGACGATGCCGTGGATGCCCAGCGCGCTGAAGGCTTCCCGTAGCATGGGAGGCACGGTAAACTCCTCGAGCACCCACGCAGCATCGATCCATCGCTCGCTCGGCGAAACGTCGAAGACCGGCTGGCAGTGGTGAGCTGCACAAATTCCTCCTGTGACAGGTCCTGTGAATCGGCCAAGGGTCCGTCGTCTGCAAGGTGAGGCTGGTACTCCGCCAGTCGGCGACCCATGATGCTCCCATGCGTGATGGTGACGGCAGGTTGCACGAAGTCGACGACTCCTTTGTTGCCGGCGGGCTCTCCAGGAAGAAGTGGCCCTGGCGTCCCAACAGCGCACCAACGGTCGGCTGCGTAGCCACTTTCTGCGGTAGACGTAGCTTCCAGAGGGTCAGCTTCGCCGCAGAAGTCTCGGGAGTCATGTCGGGCCGCCGCTTGATGGCCACGACGAAGACTCCATGCTTCCCGGTAAGGACGCCCTTATCCGTGGCATGCAGGGTGGCATCCTCCACGGTGCACCGCACCTTTTCCAAGCATGGTCGCAGATGGTCGCGCCAGGCCGGGGTCCGCGAGAACCCTGCGGTGCACTCCATAAGCAGGAGTTGCGCCCGAGAAGCGATAAGGTATGGACGATTTCTGTCGCCTGGCACGCGGCAGTTTCCGCCTGGCTGTGAGCGTTGTATCGGCGGCAGACATTGTCGATGAGGACCTCTGGTCGCGCCTCCGCCAGTGTGTGCATGCACTGCTGGCCTGAACGGGGCGAGCGATCCAGGCAGGTTCCCTGGTTTCAGCTGTTGACACCGGCACACTCCAACATGATCCAATCCGGTTCGACCGGGGTCTGGGTGTGCAGGAGGTCCTGGAGTGCCAACAGTGTTCCACAGGCTCAGCAGACGAGGACGACAGCCCTTGGCAGTCTGGGACCCAGGGCGAACCGCGTATCCTCGTAGATCCGAAGTGGTGGCAGGTCACCATCCTCCGGAGGCTCCGGCGTGAGCTGAAGAGCGCAGAAGATGGCCAGGATCATCTCCGACACATAGGAGGGCTCGGTGGGTCCTAGCGCGGCGAGAGGAACGCCGACGAACACTGAGTCGCCGCCACGCGGTACCAATTGTGTGGTGTGGTCCTTCAGCGGCACCGTAGCAACCGCTTTCAGGAGTACCCAGGGTAATATCTGCGAGTCGCGTGGGCACGCACTTTCGGAATGGCGTTTTCCCTGCTCCCATGTTTTGCCTTTGCTTTGTGCGTGCTCTGGCAGTTGTGCCCTTAGTACTACCTTCAGCATTGCTTTTCGGCAGGGACAAAGTGGTGAATCTGTCCTTACGATAGTGGGTATCATTGTAGCACACTTTTGGTGTTCGACTTTTTTTTTATGGAGCTCAGGATTCGCTTGTGGGGTGCTGACGATGACATGATGGACGTAAGGAGCATATAACAATACAATTATAACAATATGAAAATAAAAATACAAGGATGGGAGGCTTCTCCGTGCCGTGTGTTGTGATATTAGCGTCTCTGCCGAGACGCCTTACTCCTCGCGGCGCAGCATCCCGTCGTTCATCCGCGAGTGCAACAACATCCAACGCTGCAACTGACGTGACCACCAGGACTACACCGTCTACTACCTGTCGAATTTTGCACCCCACGACCGAATCCTGAGCTCCATAACAAAAAGTCGAACACCAAAAGTGCGCTAAAATGGTACCCACTGTCGTAAGGACAGATTCATCACTTTGTCCCTGCCAAAAAGCAATGCTGAAGGTAGTACCAAGGGCACAACTGCCAGAGCACGCACAAAGCAAAGGCAAAACATGGGAGCAGGGAAAACGTCATTCCGAAAGTGCGTGTCCACGTGACTCGCAGACATTACCCTGGGTACTCCTGAAAGCGGTTGCTACGGTGCCGCTGAAGGACCACACCACACAATTGGTACCGCGTGGCGGTGACTCAGTGGTCGTCGGCACCCCGCGGGTGGCCGCTCGGGCGGATGGTACCCTCGCCCAGCAGGTGTTGTACGGTGCGCTCTAGGTGGGAACGCCAGCGCACACTGCTGCCTGGGTTGCCTTGAGGTGTATGATTGATGACGCGGTAATCGACCACTGCACGGTCGGGGAGCTGCAGCGGGTCGATGGGGTCCAACTACCCATTGGATTGACCGCCGAGGGGGGCACCCACGGGTCAGTGGGGGCAACGAAGGCGGCGTCGTCCGGCTAGTGACTGCTGTCGCTGCCTTCGTCCGCGGTGACGGAGGCGGTGTCGTCTGATAGGATCTCGTCTTCCGATTCCGAGGTCAGCGATGGGGGCCCTTCGGATTCGGTCGAGTTGTCGTCATCATGAACGTAAGGTTGCTCGGGGTCTTGGTGGTTCGTGTTCATGTTGTAGTCGGCACTGTTGTGCGGCAGTGTGGGTCCAGATTTTGTGGTCACATGGGTTGTTGCTGGACGGTGAAGTGTCTTGTGGGTTGATGCCGGTTTGTTGTGTGGTCATGTCCGGTTTGATCGCGGTACATGCCGTGTGTGTTTTGGGTTGAGCATGGTTGGTTTGTATATTTTTTGGGTTGTTGGAAGGTGTCGGCGTTGTGACTTGGTGGAGATGACACGGAGCTCGTGGTGGCACAATCCAAACGGTAACGACGCTGAGGGCGTCCCTCACCTCTCGACGGGGACAGATACAAAATCAACGAAAATAAAACAGAAGCCGCGACGGTGGTCGCTACCGCGAAGTGTCGGTGAGTGCCTCCGTGGCCAAGCGCACGCTCTCACTTGTGACGGCAGCGCCCGCGCCCGCTGGCAGCAACCTTACCCGCGTGAGGGCGGCTCCCCGCAAGCGAACGCGAGCTGCAGCGGCTGCCGCCGCCGCTACGGCCTCCCCCGAGCCCGCTGTACCCTCCAAACGGCTCAAAGGAGGACAGCACCGTCGCACGGCGCAGTCAGACAATACGCGGAATAGCTTTAGCATGCCCTCCTGGAAATTCCAAGCGGCGGCGGCAGCCGCTGCCGCTCGCGCCCGCTTGCGGAGAGCCGCCCTCTTGCGGGTAAGGTTGCTGCCAGCAGGCGCGGGAGCTGCCGTAGGTTGAGGTTCTGGGGCAAGTGCGGCGAGTTGTTCGTCCATCGTCACCGTGAACCTGGGGCGGCTATCGGGCGGGTCGCGGCGACGGTTGTTACGGTTGTTACGGTCGTTGCGATTGTTGCGATTGGTGTTGCTGCCGGTGACGTCGTTGGTGCGGCGGTTGTCGGTGTTCGATTTACGGCGGCGTGGCATGAGTGCGAGGTTGACGCCCAGGCGTGACATTCGCTAGTCTCATAGGACCGTGCGCAGGTAGAGGTCTGGGGCTGGGAAAAAAGGCATGTAGGATGATGCACGACGCGCGATACGCAGAGTTTAGGTTGAGAGGTGGATGGTGGGACGGCCATCCCCAGCACGGACAACACCAGGTGAAACCGACATGGGACGCGCGGACGCACAATATGAGAGGGTACGTCCTACCGAGCTGTAATCGCGACTGTGAGTGATGACCACGCATGACTGACCAGATGATGGAGTATCGGAGGAGTTGGGATTGCATGCACACTTGGAATACCGCAGCTTGCTCGCTTGTACTGTGATCACGGAACGCTTGGCATGTCTACAATCGAAATCACAGAGGTAGCTAATACTATGTGCAGGTGAGAGTGGATAACCTGTTAATGACGTATAGACTAGCCCTCTCTGAAACAATATGAAGTGGATTGAAAAGGCGGGAAGTGATACCGATAGGAAGACATGTTTGGGCCACCTTTGGCAAAGTAGGAAGGAACGATTGGCCATCGGTAATCAGTCCTGTGGGAACAATGCTCCGTTCTCTCGAGGACGCGTGGTCAATGGTCTATCCGCCAAGGCACGCGAAACATAAGAGTACCCCCCTCCCCCCCACCGCTTTCACCCAGAAATTGACTACAGAGCGGACCCCCCGCGTTCGCTCATTTGAACGTTCGGGTTTGACCTTGAACGAGGACAACCGAAACAAAACAAAACACACAAGTGAGCACGATCGCCCAACGTGCAGAACGTTGTGAGGGCACCAGCGACTGACTGCCACGGTGTCATTCCGTGGTCTGACGTAACACTACCAATCGAGTCAGGACCGGAAGATACGGTCGTCTGTTTATTCTAGTGGCAGTTCTCGTTCTTTGGGAGGGCGACCACGCAGCGAGGTCGTCGACACACACGCCCGTATGTCGTTTGCCTCGAAGTCTTGTGGTGAACGGTGGAGAGAAAACAAGGCCGGAACGGAGAACGAAGGGGAGAAGCACGGACGTGCGCAAACAGCTCGCCGAGAATGGACGTCTCCCCTTTTCTGACAAAGACCATTTTTTGTTGTTTTCGCAGGCAGTAGCACGAACAAAGTGCAACAAAAGCGCCCCGCTCCTCTAGCGCACGAGAACAACGCGAAACCTCACCGCGTGCAGGAAGCCCTTGTCGAGAAGCTGCGTTAGGGTGCACTCGATGCCCACCCGGAGGATGGGGAGGTCCGCCGGGCTGACCTGCGCCTGGTTGTTCACTAGCTGCCACCCTCCGCCAGGGTTGCCGTTTGTGCGGGCATTCCCACACGCAGGGGAAGAGCGGACGAGCGTGGCGGAGGAACGCGACGAAAATCGACAGCAGGATAAGGGTTTTGCGTACACCGAGGGACAGGGGGTGCGGCACCGTGTTAACCACCGCACCGTGAAGGAGGCCGCCATTCGTTTGGCTTCGATTGACGGTCGTACCGATCGGCAGCGTGATGATAGCCACAGAGGATGTTGAAAGGAACATAACGAACTTTATGACACTGAAGCGGTAAATGATGCAGTTTTGCCCTGTGCGGCTGCACATTTATCGCAAGGAAATTTGGCAACGACATTATGGGTAAGCAGGGCACGTTGGGGGTCAAAGGTGAAAAAAATGTAGGAATGCGCTGTAACGTCGGGAAAAGGGGCCGCGAAAAAGTGCATGAGCGACGGCAAACAAGAGAGGGAAATATGGGAACATGACCATGCTAGGAGCTGGAGCCCTCTCGTCATCCAACTATTGTCAACACGCGAGTGCCGCCTCCCTGGTCAAAACGCGGACAATTAACGGCAAGAGCGATAACTTGGTGCATGCTCGCTGTAGTGGTCCCACACACGATCTTGCGCTACTCACAGCCTTTACACACACACGACACGGTTTGGATTGTTTTTGCCGACATGCCCCCCCCCCCAAGCCCAAACCATGAACGTCGAAGGCAAGCTAGCTTGCATACACCCCGCCTAGGGGCTACGCTCTTCGACTGTACCATCAAAGAGTCGCATCCAGCAGCGCGTGTGTCCGCACCAAACACATCAACACGAGATCGTCTTGCGACAGCTTGCTGGCTGCAGCCCACTCTTCCTTCAAGCCTTCGTAAGGCAGATGACACAGAGCAGTACATGCGAGAAATTAAACCTCAAGGCTATCCTTCACCTTTCTGATGGGCCTCGGACGCTGATCGACCGACACCTGGCTGACGGTGTGATGAAAAGCTACTCCGTTCCAACTGTTTTTAATTTTTATGTTGAGAGCTCCATTGTCTATCACGGCGCCTAAACTATGGTACTACATACCTTTTCTCCCTCGATCCATTCGGACGTTATGACTCGCTTCGCGCTGTAGTCTAGCAGCACCTTCGGAACAAGTATGCCGGGCATAGCATGGTATAGCTCACGAAATTGCACCATGTTTTGCGCCTGCACGAGCGTGTGACAGGTAATGTGATTTGGCGAGTGGGGGGCGGGCGGAGGGAGTCAAACAATTCTGTCCATCCGTAAACAGTGGGTAAAAGTGCTCAACGTGTCTGGACTCAGCATCAAGCATTACGCTCGTCTCACTGAGGCTGACACGATTTCATCGGTCGGCCGCGTGTAGCGTGGTCGGTGCTGGAAACACACATACACACCATTAACACAAACACACACGTGTGGTGTGTCTGGGGAGCCCGCAGTCTTGAGAGCACGTCCGTTCGTGCCTTGTGGCTTGTTGTAAAGCTGGCATGTTTTCATTGGTCAGCTGTTTATCGCGCCCGGTGATGACTAATGAAGCACACAACAATTTGACTTTGTGCCTCGTGCTGCACGTTGGCCAACGACACTTCACAAACCGGACGGTCAAGGCGAGGTCGATGTGAACGACAAACAAGAAACAGCAACCTGTTACTTCCGACAGTCCCTTCACCACGAACATTCAAGCAATAATGGATAATAGTAAGAGATTAATACAAAGAAGGGCAATACATATCCTCGCGATAACACAGAACAACAATCTTGACGTTCGGTCGTAAACACAAAATCGCAAAAAAACGCTTCAGCACCTCCTTCCTGTAGTCCAGCTCCTCGAACAGCCTCGACCCGTACTCGTCCACCGCGGCCACAAGGTCGCTACGGACGACCAGCCGGCCCCCGAAAAAGCTGGAGCTCCTCGACAGCCGCGTGATGGCATCCGCAACCCTGCGTGCCACGTAAAAGTCGAGTCCAACCGCCTCCAGCAGGTCCGGCCGCTGAACCTTAACGGCGACGGGCCTGCCGTTTATCTGGGCTTTGTAAACCTGTGCACGCGTCGAAGAAAAAAGGGAAATTGCCACAGTTGGAGGCTTTATCTGTCAGTCTGGGGTTTGCACGCGTGTCTGTGCCAACAGCAAATGGAGGGCCGGGGGCTCTATGATCTATCCCCGTCTCTTCGCGTGTGTTTTCTGTATCCTGCTGCCGTATCTGTGTGCCTATTTGAGGCACGCAGGTGGAATTTACAACAGTAGCTGTTGTTGCGTCTTGTTGTTGCAGGGAGCTCGACCGTACCGCACAGAAAATAAAGTGGTGGAAAGAAAACAGACGTGCATCTGCACCTGACCCAGGCTCGCAGCCGCCACAGGGGTGTCCCCCATAGATTCGAAGATGTCCTCCGGGTAGTCCCCTAGCTCCTGCCATACAGAACATGGAACACAACTGGAGAGGTGATTCATGTTCCGCCCTTGGTGGCGATGCGAAGAGTAGTATATCCGTTAGGTCGATGAACAGACACAAAATGTGCTGGTTCCGAGCAACTTTTGCTCTCACGTTCAACAGCATCCCGTACAACTTTCGTGTTGCAACCTGAATGCCCCGCTGAAAAAGCAACTCAAGGTATTAGGCCGTGCCATCCTTGTTGACTCCCCGAAAACGATGAGCGATACGGAGTAGCTTACGCCGGTCGCCGGGCAATACCCCCCTCGCCCTGCTCAAACCCTCGCGGAGGGCATGCCCCCGAACCCCCCTCCTTGTGTAACCTCCATCAATAACTTCAATACGGCATCCTGTAGCAAGTCATGTCGTCCCGAAAGACACATACCTGTCGAGATCTTTCTGCCAAGGCACAACGGTGCTGACGGTGACGGAAATAAGACACCAAAAACACACCTCGTAGATAAACCTCCTTGCCACTTCGTTGGAAAACAGCGGCATCGCGTCCTGCAGGAGCAACAGCTCTCCGGCGATAGCCTCCCCCACCAAGTCTGGTCTCGAAGCCAGCGCCTGCCCGATCTTGACGAAGTTGGGTCCGAGGCGGGTCACCGATTCCCGGATGCGCGTGGGCATGCGAATGCCGGTGTCGGCGTCGTTGCCGCTGACGAGATAGTCCATGCCCAGGGCAAGCAGGACGCCGCAAACCTCCACGAGAATCTGTGCGTACCGAGTGCCACAAGAGGTTGGAAATTCAGCTTTCCTTGCAACCCTCTAAACGACTCCGCCAACTGCTATGGCGGTGTCGATTGGTGGGTCGTGGCCTACACAATGCTCGCGCGTGTGCCAGTATTGTGAATTGCAGCAGTTCCCTTGAAACGCTGTCAAACGCTTCGTTGTGGCGGCATGCTGACGTAGAAATTTGCTGCATGTACAAAACCAGTGGTACAAAAGGGAATGTTCGGCCCTCAGTCGCGTCGCTAGTCACAGAGATAAAACGTCAACGATGGCGAGGAATGTTCGGCCCCCAATCACGCCATTTGTCACCACAGAAGCAGCGGTACATAATGCAATCTGTATGTATTCAACCGCGTCTTCGTCGTCGTCCTGAAAGACCGCAACAGCAATGCATGTTGCTTTGCGGCCATGTACCCAAGCAGCACTAAACAAGATGATACGGTAGCAAGTATGCACACCCGTGGTTGATTAGTGCGGCACACACCAGGGGCGGTTCCGGTTGGCTGCTGGCAGTGCAGACCGAACATATACCGCCTTGTGCCAGAAACTGCTGTATAATGGCATTAGCATTGTGTACATAGCTGCAGATCCTGCCGCAAATTTTCTATCCGAACTCGACTTTCTAGACTAAGCATGTTGTGAATGCCACCTCAGACTGCCGTAGATTTGTGACGTCAGATGACCTGTCGGAAATCTACTTTCGCGGTGTTGCCACAGATAGAGTAAGCGTATGATGGACGCTGCACCCTGCTGCAGAAGGCTCGCTTCCCTCCTAACTCACAACACAACACAACTATCCGCACTCTTCGGCCTCTCCACGAGAGGTTGAACCGGTGTGTACCCACACCACACATCCCAAGGGGAACTTGTCCACACGTGAACCTGGATACACCCGCCTCATATTTAGTTAGCGTCAGCACAGTGCGTGTTTTTATTGAGTTCTTCGTGGGTTGGTGGCACTACCTCGCGGTAGTTTTCACCATGGGCAACAAGAAAAAGCAGAAAAGTAAACAGGCGGAGGCTCCAGCTCACAGAAGAGGAGGAGTAAGTGGTCGAAGAGCAGGTGGTCGACTACGACCCGCCCTCTCCCCATAGGGAAGACTAACAAGATCCGGCGTCGTCCGCGGGTTCGTCGTCGTCGTCGTCGCCCCCGTCTTCGGAAGACGAAGGGCACGGACCGCACCAATCATCGGTGGTTGATGATCGTGTGGACACGTTATCGTCCTTGCAGCTGCTGGAGGCAGCCTGCAAGGAGGAGGTTAAGCGTTACCTCCGAGCGTTGCGACAGGGGCAGACCACGCCTGAGCTATCCGCAGCAACTGTCGCATGGCGGCAGCGTCTCCTTACGGAGTTGTTGACTGCCTCTTCGTCTGGCGCAACAGCGTCAACTACGTCGTCTGGAACTCGTGGAGCGGGTGCCGCTGCTGCATCGGTAAGTTCAAGTATTCCATGTTTAGCTCCGTCGTTGCCCGGGCAGACACCCTTGTCCCCTGGAGCAATACCGTCCGTTCTTTCCGCGCAGGCAAAGAGTGGATCCCTCGGCGAGTTTGTCGCTCACGGCGCCCGTAAGCACGACTACTTCGGTGTCGTGTACGTCTAGTAGTGCAAACCCAGATACTTCAACAGCACAGGTTGCACCTGCTAATGCGCAATCGTCCGTCGTAGCACCACCTGTTTCTTCAACGTCGCAGGTTGCATCTACTGCTGTAGTAACTGACTCTGCAGTCCGTACATTCCTACAAGCAGCGAAACGCCTGCGACGTTGAAGAAACAGGTGGTGCTACGACGGACGATTGCGCATTAGCAGGTGCAACCTGTGCTGTTGAAGTATCTGGGTTTGCACTACTAGACGTACACGACACCGAAGTAGTCGTGCTTACGGGCGCCGTGAGCGACAAACTCGCCGAGGGATCCACTCTTTGCCTGCGCGGAAAGAACGGACGGTATTGCTCCAGGGGACAAGGGTGTCTGCCCGGGCAACGACGGAGCTAAACATGGAATACTTGAACTTACCGATGCAGCAGCGGCACCCGCTCCACGAGTTCCAGACGACGTAGTTGACGCTGTTGCGCCAGACGAAGAGGCAGTCAACAACTCCGTAAGGAGACGCTGCCGCCATGCGACAGTTGCTGCGGATAGCTCAGGCGTGGTCTGCCCCTGTCGCAACGCTCGGAGGTAACGCTTAACCTCCTCCTTGCAGGCTGCCTCCAGCAGCTGCAAGGACGATAACGTGTCCACACGATCATCAACCACCGATGATTGGTGCGGTCCGTGCCCTTCGTCTTCCGAAGACGGGGGCGACGACGACGACGACGAACCGCGGACGAAGCCAGATCTTGAATCATCTAGTTCATGTTTTTCATCAATACTTCACAATTACATGACAATTTGTGATATTCATGTCATTCTTGTATCATTCAATCTGGATTCAGGTCCCGAGATTGAAGATAGGGGGATGCTGTGAATGCCACCTCAGACTGTCGTAATTGTGACGTCAGAGGACCTGTCGGAGATCTACCTTCGGGGTGTTGCCACAAATAGAGTCAGTATATAATGGACGCTGCATCCTGCTGCAGCAGGCTCGCTTCCCCCTCACTCACAACACAACTATCCGTACTCTTCAGCCTCTCTACAAGAGGTTGACCCGGTGAGTATCCACACCACACGTCCCAAGGGGAACTTGTCCACACGTGATCCTGGAGACATTCGTCTCATACTACATTGCACACCACGTCATCAGGAGGCAATGCTGAGAAAATGTTCTCCCGTGCCCTTCGCACATTTAACGACATGAAATTATACAACATAAAATATATGAGACACACAAGACAGCTGCAAAACTGATTTTTTGAGCCTGTTACCCGCAGGGGAGTTGTCCCTATATGCTGTCTAGGAAATCGTCGATATACAGGTAGTTTTCTCTGACGCTATGATTCCATTGTTAATCGGTCTCTGACTTTTTCCTATGATAGAGATGGACTCATTGTGTCATTTTTTGTTTTTTTTATACGGTGAGACCACGCCCGTGTGCCCGCACATCAACCGCACATACTCCGCACATATGCATACCAAACTGAAAATACGTTTGTAAACTGATGGAGATTGCATGTCCTACATTAACAGGGTGCGACACATAAAACGCCCGACTAACCAACAGTACCCAGGTGCTGGCCAGGGCCGGGATTCCCGCGAAGCTGATCGAAGTCATCCGCCAATTCCACGATGGAATGCGGGCCCGGGTGCGCATGGACGACGGAGAACTATCGGACTGGTTCTTCGTGACACAGGGCGTGCGACAAGGATGTGTGCTATCCCCACTGCTGTTCAACATCTTCTTCGCCGAGGTCCTCGAGGTCGTTGTTATCCGATTCAGCGAGGATGATGTTGTTCTGCTGAGCCTGGTGTGCTTGGAGGAGGGGAAGACAGAAGCGGGGGGGGGGGAAGAGACACCCCTTGACCGAGTACGGAGGGCAGTATGGGGGATGCTGTATGCCGATGATGCCGGCGTCGTATCGAGGTCTGCAGAAGGACTGGCGAGAATGATGACCATCATCGTTGAGGTGTTCGGGGAGTTCGGGCTAACGGTGTCGGAGAAGAAGACGGAGACGCTCCTGATGCGCGCAAAGGACAAGCCGACTACAACATCACAGCCCGCTCCGCCTCCACCGTTGACCATCGAAGCCGCGGGACAGAAATACGCCCAGACGACCGAGTTCCGGTACCTCGGTGGCCTCGTCAACGAACCTGGCGACCTCACCCGGGAGATCAACTACAGGAGCAGAGGAGCGTGGGCGTGCCTCAGGCGATATGGCAGGGAGCCCTTCGACAGACCGCAAGCGCCATTCCGACTCAAGATCCACCTGCTCCAGGCGGAGGCGATGGAGGCACTGCTGTACGGTTGCATGACAT
>CACKRE030005131.1:148417-159268 GCA_902602495.3 Ectocarpus sp. CCAP 1310/34
CCCCAACGCTGCACCAATGCACCAACCCCCCACTAGTGATGACGTACCATTACAATGTATCGCTGGTTGGTGGCCATGTTTGCGTGTTTGCTTGTCGTTAGTGGTCTCTCCACCCTGTGCCTTTTTCTGTCTCTTATTTCTTGTTATTTTCGGCCTGGTCCCTTTTTGTCCTCGCTCTTTTTATTTCATTTTCTCTTTCCTTCTAGTACTGTTTCCTTTTATTTTTTTCTCTTTTTTTGTACCAGATGGCCTTGTCTCTGCTTGCGTTGTGAAGTACCAAGATTGAACTAATGGGGTGTACCTCTTTCTCTCCGGCCCGTGATAGTGACCCCTAGTCTCAGTTGTTACCTCGCATAGCGCGCAGAGGGGGTGGAGGACTCCAGAATATCTGTCGTTGATTTCTATTGACTTGCGGAGCCCTCGGGGCCATTTTATTTGAGTGAACTTTTTTAGGGTAAGTTAGCCTGCGACCACGGGAATCGACCGCGTCGAGTGTTGTATCAGTACGGACATACAAAGGTACTGGGTAGAGAGAGATCGGAACGATTGTTAATGTGAAGACAACAACAACAACAACAACCCAATATCATCTGTCTGCACCTTCCCAACATAACATATATGAGACACACAAGGCAGCTACCAAACTGATTTGTTGAGCCTGTTACCCGCAGGGAAGATGTCCCTATATGCTGTCTGGGAAATCGTAGACATACAGGTAGTTTTCTCTGACGCTATGATTCCATTGTTAATCTGTTTCTGACTCTTTTCTGTGATAGAGATGGACTCGTTGTGTCATGTGAAGAAAAAAAATAAAATAAAATAAACACCACTCCGATCTTCTGGTCTGCACTGGAGGTGTCCGTACCTGTGCTACGCGAACCAACGCCCGTTCCGGACGCAGCTCGAAGTAGCTGTCCATCGCTGCGGGGTCATATCCTCCATCGGCCAGCAACCCTCTCGTCTCTCGTCTCGCTTCCCATGGAAGCTTCCACGAGGACATGGGAGGAATGTCGCTCCTGTCCGATGTCAAAACCATGCTTGGCGCGGGGCGATTCGGCGACCTCTGCTGATGACATACATGTTGCACTCTCGGGGTAACGAATAGTCGGGCACTACAACCACCACCACCAACAGCGGCTGTCGATGCCAATGTCTGCGCGTGGACGGGCATGGGCAGCGCGGTGGTTTGCCGCGTGTGGGCAGCAAGCAGCGATGATGCAACGCACGTGGATACCTGACCGCCACCAAGGACTGTCATTTTCAGCCCCGGGTTGCCGCAAAGCCTCCACGGAACGCGTCGCTGAACTACATGTACCTCGCCTTTGTCGCGCTCTTGTCGCCTTGTTGCCTTGTTGCACCCACCGCATACCTCGCTTCGCCACCACCTCTCTCATCATGAGGTCCGTACGGGCGACAGTATGGCTTCTCAGCCTGCTGTCCAGCTTGCCAACATGCCACCCTTATGTCGCTCAGCCAAAACTCGGGTTGGCGCTCAGATGGAGGGACTGTTGTCGGTCTGCTACATGTTCGGTTTACGGCAGCAACGGCAGCGGTAGCAGCGGGCCCGGTGAGGTGCAGGCGACTAAGAAGGAAAACGGGGGCTCAACAGTATCTCAGGAGAGCGACATGTTCGAGTGGCTGGCCGCCAATGCCGGGATACGTGACAAGGCTGTCTCGCTCAGTTTGACGGCGGGCGGTTACCGCGGTTTGCTTGCCGACAGGGATATTGCTCAAGGGAAGGCAAGCCCAGCAGCCAGCAGTGATCATGTGGCCACATGATCGATCATGGTTCTCCGGAGATCAACCCTTTTTCGCGTTTGGAAGAGTAGCCCGAGAGACAACACGCCATGCTAGAGATCCTTGTATAAAACTTGTTTGAGCCCCTTGCTCTGATGCTCTCATGAGATGCAACGTGCTTTTCATGTCCGTCGGAGGTGCCGACGGGTCGAGTTCATGCTATGTTATGGATTGCAAGTTTGCAAAGTTTGGGCGCATGGTGGGTGATGGGGCCAACTGCTGGATGCGTTGAAAAAACACCGAAATGAGAAGGATTTCCCCCTTCCCCCCGCCTTGTCAAAGGTGGTGCTGGAGGTCCCTTCCGATATCTGCCTGTGGTCCACCAGAGATGGCGTAGTCAGTGTGAGTGCAACCAGCAATCGCTAACGGGTTGCTGTCGTACAGTATAGTTCAACGTCCTTCATGAGTACGAGCCTCGTACATCCACGGTGTTTTTCTGCAGTTTTTTTCCTACTGCTGTTTGCGGGTGCAACTTTCCACGTGTCACGTGTAAAACCCTCACAGTAGAGTACCCTGCGGAATGTCCCATTCCCGAACCAAGAACAGGGCGTCCAGAGTGGCGGCTCTCAGCAACGAAGGAGACTCTTGATTGCGTCTTGTAGAATAAGGCAAAGACCAGTTGGCGTGCGCCTGCTGAATGATTGACAGGGCCTCTATGGTCAGACCGACCTCTGCTGGGAAGCCGCGGGGGACCTAAGGGACCCGGTCTCTGACGAAGACTTTGCCCGTGGCATGACCTGGGACGTACGACTGGCGCTGGCCCTGCTTGAGGCGACGTCCGACCCACAGGTCGGCGGAAAGTTCTGGCATGTCTACGGCCGCTTGCTGCCTCTGCCACACACGGTGACGGTGAGAGCAATGTAACTGGTACATGATAGTTGTGACTCGCGCGTTTTTGTCACCCTCTGCCCGGAATCGGCGAAAGTAGCGGCTCGAGCTGTATTTCAACTGTGGTTCGTAGCGTGCGCGGCTGCTGTGCTGCTTGCGGCCGGTAGCTGAGGCACCCGAATCGCGTACAAGCACACGAAAACCTCTTGCCGGGGCAAAAAGCTGTTGGACGAGTTTCAGACTTGCGTAACTAAAGGTGGCACACGCTACCCGATTGATATTCTTGAGGCTGTTGGTTTTCTCCTTGGTGGCTCATGTACGGTCTTTTTGAACACGCGAGGAAGCACGAAAAAACGTCAGGTGCAATCGGCTTGTCTAGAGCTGTGGCGTCCAGGTAGGTCTGCCCACGGTGCCGGAAGAGGAGACAATTTTTCTGGCGTCAAAAGCCTCGCAACTCACCTGTTTTCGCGATCTTTCCTCTTGAGGGTGCGCGTCAAAGTATCTACAAGTGCTTTTTTTTAGGATTCACGCGCGGCACACTTCACACACCGATGATGATGCGCATTCCGCGCGATGGCAACCCGCGCCTTGACCGTTTGCCTGTCGATTTTGTCCCAGCTTGTGGTGGTTCTAATCTTGAACCGCACACCCGTCCCCCATATTCCCTCCTCTCCCCACCCTTCTTGGCGTTTTCCTGGCATACCCCTTGAGGTACCCTTCTGCCTGCCGGAGCGCCTCTTGGGCCAGCTACACAACAGCGGGATGGCCGAGCGGGCTCGGAAGCAGGTCGAGCGGGTGCGCTCCCTGTACCCGGACCTGATGCAGACGCTGCTCTCTCACCCCAAGACAGCCGTGTACGCGGCTAGGAAGACCGCCGAAGGCGAGGCGACGGCAGCAGCAGGAGAAGCGGCAACAACAGCGGCCACAAAAGAAGCGGCAGAAAAGGAGACGGATGCGGTGCCGATGGCTCTGCTTTGGGCGTTCGCGATGGTGCGGAGCAGGGCGTTCGCGGCCAACGGCGATCGTTTCGCGTTCGTGCCCTTTCTGGTGCGTCTGAAACGGGGGCGAGGCGTACGCGAGGGGGGGAGTGGCGAATGGTCGGAGACGCTGGTCCAGCCCGCTTTACCGCCGTCGTGCTTCCTTGCGATCTGTATGTTGTTGGTTTGACTCTCGTAGAGCGGCTGACTACGGATGGACATGACAGAATGCGGACCCCCTATTGAAACATTTTGCAGGAAGGGCGAGAAGACGGTGCAACGCCTTCTACTGTGGAAATCCCCTTGGTTGCGACTGATCGGTCGACCCGAGAATTGTGGTGGCGGAGATTGATTTTCGATTGATCAACAGCACGCACACCTTGTCTGGCGTTTCAACCCTTTGAATTTCGACCGACGACAGGACATGGCCAACCACGGCTTCGCTGACCCGGCCGCGAACTTCACGTACATTAGCGGAGGAGAATCACAACCGGGCGTGTTCCAGCTCCAAGCGATGCGCAATATCAGCGCCGGGGAAGAGGTGAGAGAGGAAAACCGACCCGAGAAAACAATTTGCACAACAGCAGTTTATTTCTCGAGAAGCTATGTCAAGCGCAAGTTGGGGGCACGCTTCTCATTCACACCCCCTGTCGTGGCTCCATGTGTTTTTGCGAGTGCGGGAATGACGCGAGGACCACACGACGTTTTTGGCATTCTACTCGTCAATTCTTGACCAGATTGTCTCTCTCAGTTTGACGTGCACGGATGGAAGCAGAGGAACAAGTGAGCCGAGCAGCCAGTAACACCGATAGAGGTTCCTGATCAAGTTACGGCCATGGGGCGATGCTTCATGATGTTTGATTCGACCTCTCCTGGCGTACTCGCTCCACCTAGTAAGACTGGCTGCGGCATGCCGGACCGAGAGCTCTTGCTCACCCGCACCCCTCCCCCGTTCGCGTTTGTTGTACGAAACAGGTTACCATTTCGTACGGAGAACAGCTGAATGCCGAGCAGCTGATGGTGCAGTACGGCTTCCCCGCGCCCCCGAACGTGCCGCTCGAGCGTCCACTGTGTGGCTCGGACGCTCTCGTCCGAGACACCGCAGCGGTAGCCATGGCGGAGGGGAAACAGACGGCGGGAGCGGCGACGGCGACGGCGGCTGCGGGTGAAGGCGTTGTAGGAGGCGGGAATGCGGGGGGTCTCCCTGCGGCGGCGGCCCAAGAAAAGGAGGAAGAACGAGGGTCGCGGGGTGCGTTGTCTGAGGCGGAAAGGGTAGGGCTAATGAACGAGCTGTTCCTGCGCGCGCAGCAGCGGTTCGCGAGGGAGGCCGGTGGTGACGAGCGACGGTTTGAGATAGGGGTGAGTTTGTTTGTTGTTGGCCCGGTGTATGTCGTGCTTTTGGTGTGTAGCGGGCGTGTGTTTTTCTTCGGCTGGCGTCGTCGACCGCTCTAACCGGCAACTGTACTAATGTACCAATGGAAGTGTGAGCTTTTAGTTCCAGTCAACAAACAAGAATGAGAAAGAGCTGTGCGTTGTACTTTTGGTGTCTCACCGGTTCATGTTTTGCGGCGGGAACAGCGTGATTTTGAGGCAACTCCTTCCGGAAGTGCACCTTTCTGGTCGGCGCTGATTGTGACTTGTTTCGTTGTTGGGCGTCTCGCTGCTGTGCCTCTTGCGCCACCGGCCCCTCGTCGTTCGCCCTTGTGCGCTCGTCGTGGTTCGAAGGTCCGAAAGGTGCTCCCGCTTATTCCGCCGATCGCGACCAAGATCGGAGAGCTCATGGGCGACGGGGAGGACGGGATGATCAAAGGCGCTGAGCTCTACCTCGAGGAGTTGCAAGCGTACCGGTCCGAAAACTTTCCGTCTACGGAAGAGCAGGACAGAGAACTGCTCAGGTATTGTGCAAGCTCCAAGTTCAAGGACCACTCTTTCGGGATGGAGAGGGTGGGAGGAGCGAAAGGGTTGATTGGTTTGTGTTAGGCAGGTTAGATGTCGAGGTTCTCTCGGCAGTCAATCCAAGCACCCATCAAATCGCACATGCTTCGCTGCAACATCCGGGAAACGTCGCTTATCGAAGAGGTGCTCGAGTGTTCCTTTCCTCAGTTCCCAACGTGCCGCCCTCCGTCCCTCCCTCGCGGGCGTTTCTGATACCATGTGGAACAACGCATCGAATCGTACGACTTGTCAAACGAGCAGCTATTGCATGGGCAACGGCAGAGGGAAAGTGGACCCGCGGTTGGCGGACGTAGTGCGGTACCGCCTCGGCAGAAAAGAGGCGCACTCGACGGCCGCGGGAATCCTCGAGGAGTTCACGGCGCCGGCACCGTCGACACCGTCGACACCGCCAGCTAGTGATGCAACCGACCCTCCGCAGGAGGCTCAGGAGGAGGAGTAGATGGCGGGGTGTAGAGATAGAGGAAACTGCGGACACGGTGTCTTTAGGGTACACCCAACGGCAGAGAGAGTTGGGGCAATGGAAAATCCATGCGGTTGCTAGAGGCCGGTGGTGACCACGTCACGGGGGGGGGCACCGGCGGAGAGAGGGCGCAGCGGGAGAACTCCGCCGACGGGCGGGCGGTTGATCGAGACAGCCTCATTCCGCCATCGCGGGCGTCCGGGGACGATAAGATGTTCTCCCAAGATGCATTAGAACGGTGGAGTCTGTAATTTTTGGGGATTTTGTGCACCAATGCGCCCAGAATCGCGTCTATCAATGGAAGAAAGGTGCAAGGGATTGCTAGTTATCGGTGAGGGGTACACTGTTGTTTGGTAGCAATACCGCCGCTGATCTGCGGGTGACTGCGTTCCGTGAGTGTCTCTTGTGCGATAGGTTGTTGGGTTGCCATTGGTGCGAGGAGTAGGAAGGATGAGCAGCAAGGGGAGAATTTGTGGTGGGGCATGAAGCGTGTATGCCGAGCTGGGGTGACCCGGGGCGTTCTATCGACCAGGCGGGGTCGACTGCAGCGGAGAGTTGAGAAGGCAGGGGAATGGAACGTCGACGACTCTCGACAGTTTTTTTTGTCGTTTTTTTTTTGCGGCCGCGGGCACAGCTATGGTGTGGTGGCATTGCTCAAGTGCATTTTGAACTCTATCGCCGTGCGTATTGTCGAGAGCGAAACCCTGGCGAGGCGGCAGAATTCACCAAGGTCAGCCGCCATCTGTCTTTCGAAATCCCACCTTCTTTTGCACTACTAGATGGTTATCCTGGTGTCATTAGGCGGCTTTCGACGGCGGCACCTTATGAACCAACTTTCTTTGCCTTTTGGAGGTTCAATCGCTCGAGGGAGGATGAACCGGTCCGGGATTTTGTTGTCTTCGTCATGTATATCCTCTTCGTTAGCTACCACATTGACAAAGGGGCATTCATTCTCTGTTAACACCGGCGACACGGTCCACTATCGCCCACCGTATTTAGTGTACGTAGCAATCGCGTTGAGAGTGTGCACACAAATACCAAACCGGGAGAAACATGGCAGGGGTCCGGGTTTCCCCGCTGCGAAGGCGCCGGACAGAGTATTCCGGGAGGTGTTTGTTCTTGTCGGTGTGAAACAGGTTTGTTTACGCCATTTGTGGGTTTAGTCCACAGAAGGTCTACGTTTTGTTGTGGCAAAGTCCTGCGGGGTCTGAATGATGGTATCTATGCGCCGGTTAGAGAATGCGGCCATGATGAACGTCACGTCGCGCGGCGCGCAGGTCATGCTTTGAGGCGTTGAGTACGTGGCAGTGTAGTCATCACCACGAATACATCACTTGGTTTTCGTCTACGAACTGTCCACTCGACCTTCATGTGACGGTGTCACTCTCTTCCGTAACCCCCCCCCCCTCGCTGGGTCTCTTGTCACACTCACACTCTCACGCATACACACACAATGCCGCCCCATGAGGTCCCAGTTAATTGCATTTAGGAGTGTTTTTTGCTTTCAACCGCACGAAGACTGACGTTTTTTCGTTGGTCAGCCGGTTAGCGCGGTCGATGATAATAATAACACATACAATGCTGGCGACGGTAAGTAAATCAAGGCAATATTCTAGCACAAGAAGCCCCTTTCTCGCCCAACCTCCATCCACCCCACCCATTCCCCTCGCCAACTACACCAATCTATTATACCGCGCCCATGTAACCGGCGACGCTAGCGCTGGTCTCTCCCTATCATCCACTGGACGACTTTCGGCCACGACGGTGGTCGAACACAAGGGGCTGGGTGTCCACTCTCCTACTGTCTGTTGCTTGTTGCATGATCCGCTTCCATCTTTTTCACGAGTTTCTGCTCGTGTTGTTGTGCGCACATGGCACGCAAACATGTGTTCGGTGCATCACCATTCCGCCACATGACGCACAGGGACAGATCCGATGGGGGCACAACCAAGGAAAAGGAGAAGGGGGCGGGTAAAAACAAGAAAGGGGAGGGGAGAGACGGAGAGGGTATCAGACGTCTACTTTAGGAGACGGACGGCGCGATATCCCGGCAGTAGGCTAGCAACAACTGGCGGGAAATCGAAAACACAAACGAGAACCCAAATACGGACTTCGTACATTTATATCTTCCAATAACACAAGCAAGAGAGACCGAGACCAGTGGCCGTGATGTGTGGGAAATAATACATATTTCCTTGTTGCAAAAGTTGTTAGACGCCATAGCGCCCAACTTCTACCTGAGACTGCCACACGCATCTCGTCCGCGTGAAACAAGGCAAGACCGTATGGGCTCCTGTCATGCATTCTCTTCGTCGTGGAGCAAGTAAGACAAGGAAGAGAAAGTGCACCGCACATCATAAACAACGGCATGACATGTGCAAGTTTTCGCCACTTCCAATGTATGGTACCGTACGGAACGTGAACCTGGTGGAAAATGATTCACACCTGAACCTGCTCTACGACAGTGCCGTGTGGCAGCCCTAGCTGCTGTGAGAACTTCGCGAGCCGTTTGCCGTCTTCTTTCACCCCTAGAAGCAGCGACCGGACCGAGCCCACCCGCCGCAGCACTCTAGTGCGTGCCGGGACCTCGACCGTGGACGCATTCCCTTCCCCAGCAGCAGGAACGGCACAGCTTGCCAACAATGTGGGATTGGATGTAGTCTGCAGTCCAGGTATCTCTCTTCGGTCTCGACCGCTGCTACGGCGTTCTATGTCATCAAACGCAGGTTGTTGTTCGTCACAGTGCTGGCCATATTTGCGCGTTGTTATCGTGATTGGTGGTGGTGGTAGTGAAGGAGCCCCGCCCCCCGCAAAAGAAGCCGGCGCCGATGATGCCGAAATCGTTGATCTCCCAGCAGCAGCTGTGCCCGTCGCTGTTGTCGACGTTGTTGTCGTATTCGCCCTCGTCGTCGGAATTGTGCCTAGACCTCCCCTCGGGCTGGAATATGGCGAACCGCCGTTTCTCGCACGGCCTTCGGCGTCTTTGATGAGGGACGACACGTGCTCCGCGATTGTCGCAAGCGTGCTCTCCAGCTCCTCCACCCTCGTTTCTTGCGTTTTCCTCTCGGAAAGTTCATTCACCCAAGCACTCCTGCTTCGGCGGGAAGATACGTTGTTTTTTTCCGAACGACCCGGACGGCACACATGGCGAAAAACAGGCGCGTGTGACAAAAGAACTCGTTTCCGACTGATGGCTGTTGACTTCTTGTAAGAGGTGATTCACCATTAATGATGCCACATACATTCTCCTCTCTTACCGATACAAGTCTGCGCACACCTTGTTGTACCGGGCTCCCAAGTCGCGGATGCCCGCCGAATAAACGCAGTCTCCATCAGCGCACAGCAGGTCGGTCTCCGCTCCGGGTTCTTCTCCAAGCACAGGCGCAGGAAGTCTCTAAACTCCGACGACCACGGCCCGTCCGCCGGAAGGGTCGGGGCGTCAGCGTCCCTTCAAAACTCAGCCAATCATTCAGACGTCGGTGCCGGCCGGTGGGGATGAACAACGCGGTCAAACTTGCGTACGGAAGGCGTGGTGCCGACGAAGTAACTGCAAGAGTTTTCACGCCAGTTTTTCTAACTTGTGTGACACAAAACTGAGGGGAGAGGTCATAACATCCGATGTTTTCGCCTTGGCAGCACTGCTATCCTGTTCGAAGTGTTCCGATTCGGTAAGCAAGAGAAACCTCCGTCAGTATTGGTATGGCTTTATATTCCCTCCTCTTCACCAGGGACCGGTGGGGTTCTGGACGGTATCAAATGACATTGCGAATAAAGCGTCGTGTTTGTTTCAAACTATGGGCGAGCTTAGTCAACCGTGCGGATCGCACCGCATGACCTCACGTACTTGTTGGAACAGGTCACACCCATGAGCGAGCTCCGAGTGCCCTCTACACCAGCGGACGCCGAACCCACCTAATGCAGTGCAACACGCCCCAGTACCCCTTGTTCGTTTCGAACGGGAGTCGCCCTAGCGCCGTAGTGAGCATCATCATACCCAGGCTCCAAACGTCAGCGGAATACGAGTACTCGTCGCCGTTGATTCGCTCAGGCGACATGTACGTTATCGTGCCCACAAAGGTACGCGCTCTGTGGAGGAGCTGTCTCGTTTTCGTTCCGCCTGCCACGGCCGAAGATGATGTCCCGCTGGAACCCTTGGCTTCTTCTTGTGACTCTTTCTCTCGTTTGCCAACCCCCGCAGAACGGTCGTTTCCAGATTTGTCTGAAAGTGATACTACGTCGGGGAGCTGTCTCTGATGGTCCCCTGACAGCGATTTGGGAACACTTCCCTCCACGGAGGAAAGCCGCCTGGTATCGAACCGTTCAGTTTCGTCTCCGCCGTCATCACCACTGCCATCGCCGTCACTATCGTCCGCCACCGGAGTCACCGGCGCCGTGGTGGTTTCACTCTGACCATTCTCGTTCTCCTCGCCCCGGCCACCGTCCTCGCCACCGCTGCCGCTGCCACTGTGACCGCCGACCGCCCCCGCTCCATCTTCGCCGGTCGACGATATAGGAGACACAGCGGATGCACCTCTACAACTTCTTACTTCTCCTTCTCCTTCTTCTCCTCCTTCTCCTTCTTCTCCTCCTTCTACGCCCAGGGTACGTGCGAGTCCGAAATCGGCGATCTTCAGTTCTCCACGGTGGTTCAAGAGAACATTCGCCGGCTTTATGTCCCGGTGGATGAGGTTGGAAGAGTGCAGGAAGGCGAGCCCTCTCAACGCCTGCAGGGCGATGTGGCCGAGCTTTCTTTCGTCATGACAACCCCCGGCATCGACCAGATCCTTTGCGAAAAGAGGCAACGAGGCACGTGGCGTGGAGAGGAGGGGGGGG